>JBBMKC010070838.1:0-17333 GCA_037834085.1 Bipalium vagum | reverse complement strand
TAATTTAATTAAACTTAGTTCGTATCTTAGAACACCTATTTGTTACACTACCTTTGACGTAGTTGGTGAGCCCAGTTTTAACCTATATTAATAGAGTTAGCATTTTTATATTTTCGAGATTAGATCTCGCAGTAAGCGTCGAACCAAAACCTTACAATAATATAAGCTTTGACTATAAAAGTGCACATTCTGAAGTGAACAATGCTCTAAACATGCTATATTTAGACAAATAACAGTTCCGAAACGAAAGTGTTTAATGTTGTCTGAACAATACGGAATACTTGATACAGGATTACAAAATTTTGATTAATTTAAAAATTATATTTAATATGTAATTTTTAACTGAAAAATTTAGAAACAAAATCTTATATTAGTACACAGTTGGATCTGTTTAAGCTGAACATTTTTCAAAATTAACAAATTTTCTGAAAGGAGGCTATAAATCTGTAAGTTTTACAATCTGTATCTTGAACATTAAAAATTTTAGAAATCCACACATTTTAAACTGTTTATTCAAAATTGCCCCTAATAAACTGGAATGTCTCGACAACGTTAACCCTCATTTATTAGATAGAAAATAACCAGAAATACAATTTTGGATTACTTTCCAAGGAGGAGCTTGTATTTAAAATAAATAAATCTTTAATTTTTATGAAAAAATCTTGTGTGTGTTGAACATTTTTGTGAACAAATGTACAATTTTCAACCAATCATGTTAAAGTTAAACATGTTCAACTGTAATAACTGATTCTTTCTGTTGTTATTCATCTACAGGATTATCTTGGCAGTGGATTAAAATACCCATGTAAAATTTAAATATTAATCAGAAATCATAAAATAAATCAATTTATAAAATTATTCCGCTTTGGTGACCCATTGCTTTGGAAACAAAAATTTGTCATTGAAACCATTTAGAAATAATCTTATAAATTAAATCAAATTCTGCTTGACCTCTAATTAGTGTGATAAAACAAAGGCTTTGTAAATTTTTAGAATTTCTGAACTTATTCAATTTTAATCGTGTTTGACATTTCTTCTTCAAAAACATTGGTTTGCTTTTCTATTTTTCTCGCTTTAAGAATAAATATTTTTTATTAAATATTTTTTTCTCGTAATAAAGTTGAAAAACCTAATATACCATTTTCATCGAAAAAAGACCCGAATTAAAAAGAAGTATCAAATACTTTATTATACTACAATCTTCTACATTTTCGCAGGCCGTTTATCTCCAATATCTTTCTCACGGCTTTGAAGGACAATATTATCATTTATAATATATGTATATGTATATAGATATAAATAATAGATTTCACGAATTTAGAAAAAACTTGGTGGTAGTGGTGGTGGTATTATTCGCACAATTTATCAACGATCGAAATCAACTCGCAATTCTCTAAGTCTAAACATGATTCGACACTGGATAGGAAAATAAATCGGGAAATAATTGTCAAAATTTATCGAAAAAAAAGAAATTAATCGAATAAACAAGTACAAACCAAAACATAACATAAAACCCAGCAGGAAAATCGACAAAGCAATAACAAGTCAGAGAAAAAGAAAGATTTTCTCTGTTCAAATAAAGGTCCCAATAAAGGACAATAACCAATAATTAATAATAATAATAAACCATGTTACACAATCAATAACACATTAATTATCAAGTAAAATGATAAAAATCAAAGAAAAGTTTTAAAATGACGAACCAATTGAACATCTCGTCTCTATTTTTCAAACTGGACTCCACAATAAACAGAACGGATTTTAAAACACACCGAAATCGACGAGAGAGAGAGAGAGAGCAAGAACAAAACAAAGTGTGAGAAGAAGAGAAAATTAATTCAAGAAAATCGACGAGACGAAGAAGATCTCATGTGATCGTGTTCATTTTCGTTATCTTGTGCCTGAATATCGTCATGATCTGAAGTGATACTTGTGTGACTGCTGTCGAAAAGAAAGTTATCAAAAGTTGGTCGGAGTCTTGATTCGTTGAGAGAGTCGTTACTTTGTCTGACTCGAGGATCAAATGAAGGTTTGGAAGGAGTCTGATGGAGTCTTCTGTAACTATTAATGTTAAAGCTGCTAGCTGATCTATTTCCATTATTTGTGGTGTTATTAGTGGTGGTTGTGATGATACTGTTGTTGTGACTGTGGTTGTTGTTAGTGATGTTGCTGCTGCCGTTTTGATTACAAACGAGAGTGTTATTGTTACCGGGAATTGTGTGACCGACGAGCATATTATTAAGAGCTGAAGGATCAATGGCAAAATTCGTACTACTCATCATCATGGAGAAATTATCGTGAGCATTTAAATCATATTCGAACCCTAAATTTTTGTTCGATGCCGATGCATTATTCAATATTACCACAGGGTCAACAATGGGTATTATTGATTCGTCATCATTGTCAAGACTCACAACTGGACTTCGCACCATGTTCATACTTGAATCCTTTAATCAATATTATTGGAAATCAATAACTGGCCAAGAAAATTGTTTATTAAAAAATCAAATCGATTTCACGATAAAAATTTATTTAATATATTGATTGAATTGTGTAAATGCTAGTAAAGATAAGTGAAACCAAAAGAATATCAGAAGAGAATGTTAAGATAATTTTTCTCGACTCTTCTCAATCGATAACAATAAATCAACATTGAAAGAATGCTATCAGAAATTAAATTGAAATTTTTTGGAAAAAGATGAGCATTTTTTTAATTTCTCTTTAAAAAAACATTTTTAAAAAACGACTTTCAATTGTAAAGACAAAAGTAATACCGGTTACTTTACAGAAAGTTACCACTGAAAAGAAAACATCAATGACAACCATGACCAAGCTTAAAAGTATCAGTTAGGTTGTCAATTAGATATGTCAAAAAGTCAAGAAGCTTGAAACACAGAGGTCACGTTCAATATTGATTGACATGCACTATAAATGGTTTGAGGGATATATTACTGATAACAATGAAAAACTCATACGTTTACGACGTTTTGTCATCAGACACTGACAGATAGAAAAATTTATATCATGATTAAATCATGTTAATGTAGAATATTTAATTTGATTACGAAAATCAATAAAAATAAAACAAATCTGTATTTAAGTGATAATCAATATTTTTGTCAATAACAGTTATTTTTTATGATCTTTCTTTATGATTTTATACAAACTTGAAATATTGAAAAAGAAATAAATCGATAAAATCATTTGTTAACAAAACAAAATTTCAATGACAACTACTTTAACCACCGCTCCATAAAAAATCTATATATGCGTGATAGTGATTAATATATAAGTTTAAATAATTTTTATTTTTATACAACTGTCATTTGAAAATTATTCATGAAAAATATTTATTTATAAATAGATGACAATTTTAAAAAAAAGGGTCTAACATAAAATTTTAATGTATAGATCAATGGAATTTTTATCGATGGGTTTACCGTAAGATAATTGTTTTTGAGTATTGTAAGATTAGGAAGAAACAAAATGAACATAATAATCAATATTAATTTTTTGTAAATAAAAATATTGCATTGACAAATATTGATTAATATAAAATAATGCTGATCCAAAACGAATTTAATCATTGGAGAATATTTTTAATATTCAAATGTCTTAATAGATATATTTATTACAAAAATTTTAATAATATTTTTAAAAATAAAAAGTTAACGAATGATAAAGTCTATTTATAAGCATTGATTATAACTGAATTAGAAATTCAATATTGACATTTAGAGTATTAATCACTAAAAGATCGTTAATTGATTATTTTTCTTATTAAAGTGAGTAAGAAAAATAAATATTTTGTTACTATTAACAAAAATTGCTTAATTTTTTATTTATTTCTCATGAATTCTGAAATCTTGGTACTTTTAAACCACAGATTAAACACAATACCAAAGAGATTTCAAAAACTCTAACCTTAACATCGCATATGATAATTGTGTGATACAAAATATTGATCTGCCGGGTATCGGTTTTCGTATGTCAATAAAGAATTGAAGTTCATGATGAATCGATGATGATATTGTAGCTTAGTGTGATATTTTTTGGCTCTAAAATTAAATTGTGCTCATGTCGACAGTTTTGTCCAACTGTCCAAAACATAAAATAGTTCCATGAAACTTTTTCTAAATAATTATCAAATGGAACAATAAAACTCTACTGGAGAGAGTTAATGTCTATTCAAAGATTTTCAACAGATAACATCTTTTAAATACAGTGGTCACTTTTGAGTGGAAATTGATTCCCTGCAAAGTCCGCAAAACCTGGCCACAAGTTTAATATACTCTAACTAAAATGTAACCTGTTAACCTTTTTGTGCAGCTACTGTGTCCATTTCTATGGATGTCAATTAATCAAGTGAAATTTTTGTTTTTCTTCGGGACAACTCCAAGTTCATACATGAAGGTCCCACTCTCCCTCACTAACCATACTCCAATTTTTCTAATTTTTCATTCCATTTCTTGTTTATTATAATCGTTCTTCAGATTTATTGATCATCTAAAGCCTTAGTCATATACTCCATACTACATTGTTTAAACTTAATGGATAAGACCGTAATATCTTTTTCTGTAATAATTTTTTTTCATTTCTAAATTTTCAAAAATGACAACTAAATATTAAAAGGCGAACAATTGATCTGATAACATTTCTATAAAAAAACAATATTCAGTTTTAAAATGAATACTTGATTTATTACACTTAAAAATCAATTTTGAAATCAAATATCTCATCAAAACTGTCCTTATTTCTAAATTATAATAATTATAAAAAATCAATATTAAAAATGTTAATTTCATCATAAAAATAAAAAGTTCGTTATTAATAACCTCTAATGTCTTGTTTTAAAAACAAAATCCATTTTATAATTAAGAAAACAGTTTTTACGAAACCCTTATATTTCACATATATTGATTTTTTTCAAAAATTTTTCTATGTAGTGCTTCCTTTGGAAAACTTAACAATAAAACTCTGACTGGATAATATTGACAATAAAAACACATTGAATATTTAGACATCGTTTTTGTACGGTGAGTGTCAAATTTTTTCCAAAAATATTGGAAAAACAGAACTGCCGTCAATGAACTGCCGACAACATTCATCAGATTATTAATATTCCATATTAATTAATGCCCTCTGGGCATTGTTGTACCAAGTCTTGTTTGTAGAAGATATCACGTCCAAGTAGTATACATAGTAAAAATAATCTCTGGCGTTTCCTTTCTCTCACTGTATCTGAATCAATCAATGTATATTTTTCTGTTAAACAAAAAATAGATAGTCCGCAGAAACTGATCCCATCACATATTATTATTTATTGGTTGCGGGAACTTCAAATTTTCTTGTTCTAGAATGTATTCCTTTTCTTTTCATATAATAATAAACACACATGATGTCGCTATATTAATATTTATCAATTTCTATTCAATAGGTATAAGTTTTTTAATAATTTATTTTACAAAATCACAAATCTGAATAATCAAACAAATTTAGTCACACCTCTGGAATCCTATATTAAGTTGGTGCAAAAATAATGGCCGTTTTTTAAATTGTTTCTGTATCAATATTTTTACAGAACATTATTTAAAGCGCGTTTTCTGCTTAATAATCAAGTAGTTAATTATTTAAATGCATCACTTAATTTAAATTAGTTAACTATTTTCGAAATGCTTTCAAAACCAGAAATTCGGATAATTCTTCTGCACAAATTTAAACGTAGTCATAATGCTGCGGAAGCGACATGAAACGGAATCTAAGTATTGAGCTATCAAGCTGTTTCTAAACGAAGCATATGTACATGGGTTGAAAAATTTACAGCCTGTCATTTCCAGCTTGGAGGATGAAAAGGGTCTTAGAAGTCAGAAGTTGTTGATGTTCAGTTAAAAACAATCATCGAAGCAGACTCAAAAAAAATCATAAGGGAAGCGGCGAAAAACATCAGCGTTCATCAGATAACCGTTTTGTACCACTTTAACACAAATTGAAGGATAAAAAATAAATAAATGAGTATCGCACGAATTGACCGAATATCAAAGAAATGGCCGACATATCTGTTTTAGACTTTTCTGCGCAACCAAAACGCTGCGTTTCTTGATCATACAGTAACGTGCGATGAGAAATGGTTGTGGCACTATAACTGACCACGACCTGCTCAAAGGTTGGTTCATAATTGTGTTCGACAACGTCGCACCCGAAAAAGGTTATGGTAAGCATTTGGTTGTCTGCCTCTGATCTCATTTATCACAGCCTCCTAAAATCTGGTGAGACCATTATTGTCTAGAGATATGTCCGAGAAACAGATATAATGCACCTAAAGGTTCTATGACAACACCCAGTGTTAGTCAATCTGATAGGTCCTCTATTATTTCATAACATAAACACAGCCGAATGAGAATAAAAGAAAATCGATAACCGGTTACGATACATTCCAGGAAAATAAATTTAGACCCTTATTTAACAATTTTTCATAATTTCTCTGATATTTCTAGGCCAAGTGGATCAAAATCTGTGATTTCGTCTTTTTGTCGAGAAAAAAATTTGCTTTTAGTGATCACTTTGAAAAAAATGTTGAAAAATTCTTTTTAGTCCCGAAAACAATTCGTGGAAAAATATCCTCATTGATTGGATAACTTCGTGTGACTCTTACTAATTACGGCTCACTTCGACCACATTTCTAAATCTCGAATTACAACCGTTTCCAATATTAGCAGTTCTTTTAACCCTTTATTATTTTAAGCGCGTCATTAGATGATATCAACAAGTGTCCTTAAATATTGAATGCTATTTTGCACCACACACATGTATACATAGTTTTCCGTATTTTTAATTCAATAAAACTCACTTTCAATAATAATCCTTCTGTAATTTTATTTCTAATGAACCATTCAATCGATAAATACTCATATTCGCATTTGCTATTTTATAGAAAAACTCACTTCACATTTTTTGAGGTCTGACAACATTAAAAAAAAGTCAAAGATTTAACAAAAACTCCACGCAATAACGATAAGTTAAATTTCAATAAATTATCGATCAATAACAAAATCGATTTTAAAATAACAAATCGACAGAAAAAAAATCAATGATACACATGTGTCGCACTTTTTGAAACTGATGGCAAAGAAAATCAAAATCAAAAGACGTTATTCTAAAAACCGAACTTTTAGATTTTATAATTCGCAAAAAATCCGCATATCAAAACTAGTAATTCTTTCCACACAAAATCAATAATTATAAAAAATTTAAACTTGATTTAAAATAGGCTCATATTAAAGAGGGTAACGTTCCGAGCGTCGTTTGAACTAAATCGATATCCCAAAGAAATTTTCGACTTTTGAACAACTCATGGCAAAAAACTGTCAAAAAACGGAACAAAGGTCGGCGACTTTGATTCCGTGTAAAAAGTGTTTCCTAAACATCATGTGAATCTCGACCCGAAGTGAAATATCACAAGCACATACAGACTGTGATAGAAAAAATCAAAAAACCCGAAAGCCAATTGGTCAATTTTTCTGACATACAAAGCACGTTAAAGCAATTCAAACAAGTAGTACAATATGAACTCAGTGAAAAATGCCCTCATATCCAAGGGTACTACTTTTTAAACCATCTCGAAAGGTGTTCCTGTCGACGAAGAAAAAGCATGAGCACGATTAATTATGTTTTAGTGATTATAGCAACAGGACCTATCTCAAAGTCAAAACATCAGCTCTTAAGAGAGAAAATCGATTTTGGGTTCTTAAATAACATTCGAGTATCATTCAATGGGAACCTTTGATGCAAAACCTGTTCACGTTATGCGCTGCTCTCTCGCCCTCTCTGAATCTCGTTTCTTGAGAATGAAGATACAAATTAAGATACACAGACAAGCTGTAAAAGTAAATTGATTCTAATCTTTTTCAAAATTTTGAATGAATTCTTTCCCTGTAAAATTGGATTTCCCATAATATCAATGAAAAGTGCTCGCATTTATCGAAAAATCTCGATATTTTTGTTGTCAAGAAATTAACCAGGACGATTTGGAATCGGAAGATCATGCACTACATATTACACTACCTTTATCGATTAATCAATATTTATTTAGTATAGCACTTTTATATAGATTTAAAATTAAATGTGATGCAAACGACGCTCAGAATTTTCTCTCACCCAGAAATATATTACTGTCAAAATAATCGATAAAAATCAATGGGAATAATAACAGAATGACAAAGAATTGACATAAAAACGTTTTTTCAGAAAACTGTATTTGCATAAAAGTGATTTTTTTCCAATAATGTGAACGAAAGTTAGTGAGAGAGACAGACAGACAGACAGACAGATAGAAAAAGATGGACACAGCAAGACAGAGAAGAGGGTTTAGGGTGAGTGGGAATTCAAGAGACAGACAGATAATGGGCCAGGAATGTGTGAATCAAGTCATATCAAGTTCGTGGGGTTCTTCGTAGCTATAATCATCAAATGCGTTGTGGTTGCTATGGCTGTTGCTACTGTGGTTACGGTGAATGTTGCTGTCGTTGCCATGATCGTTGTTGTTGTAAACAATTTCCTCGTTATTATAATCATTTAATTTGACTACCTGATTGACACCAGCAGTGTCCAGGAAATCCCAAATCAAAATCGTGTCGTCGTGAGAGCTGGAAACGATTTGGAACTCATCGAACTGTAGCCTGAACACACGACCGGTGTGTTGATTGAGTGTCTGAAGACAGAGACTGGTGGCAGGACTTTGGGGATTCAAGGCAGCCACAAGATCCCAAACTTTGATTTTCCTGAAAAAAGCCTAATAATCATCATCTTCATCATAATTAGATCATCATCATCCAGATCAAGATCATTCTCAATAACCTTTACAATGACAACCAAACATACAAAGACAAAGAGAAATTACCATTAATTATTGACTCAATAACTTCATCATTCTTAAGTTATTCGATTCAAATTTTCATGTAAATGATATTAAAATGTATATTTTAATCAATAAAAATTAATAATAATATGAAATAAAATTTTAGCCAATTTTTATATTATTTATTACAATAATTTAAAGTCTGTTATTTAGATATAAATTCAAATCAATTTCAAATCACATAATATCCTTACACGTTTCTACATTCAATATCATACATTATTGACTTATCGTTCTTATTTTAATAAACTAAGAAATTCATATTTTAATAATAATAATAAAATGAGAAATCTACAATTAATATAAAAATAATAACATTATTATGAGAAATCAATCAAGTAATACCTAATAAAAAAAAAGTATTAAAGATAATATTATTAGCATTAGTACTAGTAGTAATCAATTATTGATTAATAGTAAAAATAATTATTGAAATCAATATCATCAAAAAATCAAAGTTGAGCACATAAAGCAAACAAAACTCAGAACTCAAAATGTGGAAAATCAATCGATGATGTGAAGTCCCTTAGATAACGGACATAGTCAATGACCAACCACACAGATTCACGTATGACGGAGAATGCACGCCTAGCGTCGATTTAATGATTATTGCAATTAATTAATCGAAAAACAATTAGTGATAATGTCAACAATTCCTTACGAGACAAGTGCCAATCGCGAAAATTGGATCTTATATATTGCAACAAAGGTTTTTAATATATATTTAGACATTTTCCAGTAATCAGTTCAATATCTATAATGTAAGTAATTGAAAGTTTTAATTAACATTAGAGAATGAATATTTAGACAACAATAAAAGAATTGATCTCTTAATTCTTATTTCAGCTTATTTTTGTTTCAATATTTTTAAATATTTCCCATTAAACTCAATCAATAAACTAATAAATCAGTTAACAAAAATCGAATCTCAATAAAAAATTTGTTATGAACAACGAAATCACTTTCTTTTAAAAATGTCAATCAAATAGTTCAGTTACCCATCATCAAATGATAATAATTTTTGTTTACTAAAATAATATAATATATCAAAATAATGGTTTTATCGATGTTTTAATTGTTAAAACGAATGAAGAAAAATAAATTTAAAAATCAATGAATAACTAAGAATATTTCAGAAAATTTTAAAAAGATCAATATTTAAAATAATAACAATATTCATTATTTTAAATAATCAAAATATATCAATAAAAAAATATGTGGGTGTTTTGTACGCTTGAAAATGACCGATCTTTTGCTTTCCTTATTGATTTTTTAATGTGTTTCTGGAAAAATTAAGCAAAAACAAACCAATTTCCTCTCAAAAATACCGTTGTAAGTTGGTAATAATAATAATAATAATAATAATACATAATAATAGGTCAAAGATTACTGATAATAAATTTATAAACATTAAATATCAAAAAATTATAAATAATTAATAAAAAAAAATATTAAAAAATTGATATTTAATGAAAATAGAAATAATAAAATATTCGACAATTAATAAAATAAAAAGCAATAATTAAGGACATTAAAAATAAAATATATTTTTAAAGATGAAAATAATAAATCAGTAAATAAAATAATCATAATAATTAATAAAAAAAACTTAATAAATTAAAATTAAAATATAATTGAGATAATTTGAAAGTTAGTTGGGGATGTAGCTCAGTGGTCAGAGCAGTCCATGCGCATGTGAAGGGTCCCGGGTTCGAATCACGGTATATCAGATTAATTTTCAACTAACAATAATAAAAAGCCAAAGATCATTGATAAAAAATGTAAAATTATTAAAAATAAAAAAAAATTTCGATAACTGATACAAAAATAATTTTAAAAAGGAAATCGATATTTAATGAAAAAGAAATAATCAAGAATTCATAAAAAATAAATTATTAATAATTAATGATAGTAAAAATATAAAACTAATTGATAAATACTAAAAATAAATTAATAATAATAATATATATAATCTACATTCATATTAATTTTATGATTATTACCCGTCATAAGCGCCCGATACAATATATTTGGAATCGAATCTGATACAGCGAACCAATTCTTGATGACCTTCCAACGTTCGCAAACAGGTTCCGGTTTCGATCTGCCACAAACGAATTGTGTTGTCTGAGCTCCCGGACACGACCAGATTGTTACGATATTGCAAACAGGCGATACCTCGTCGATGACCGTTCATCGTATGCAAGAATTCGCATGACTGAGTGTTCCAGACTTTAATTGTTCGATCGCCACTTGCCGAAACAATATTTTTTTGATCGAAATCCACAACATTGACTGCCGCTCTATGTCCAACAAGCACCCTTCTCAATCTGATATCACCGGGAGCAAACATATCCCAAACAGCGATACTGCGATCCTGGATGTGAGAGGAAGTCGGATGTTGTGAGCATTGGTAAGGGGATGATGAGAAAGAGAAGAGACGAAAATAAAGATAAAACAAATGAACAACACTTGAGAAAAAAATCACAATACATTACTTTTGAGCACGTTACAAGGATACTGTGAGCGAAACGCAAATGCAAAACGGCTTCACAATGATGATAAATAGTATTGACACATGACCACGACGAAAGACTCCAAACACGAACTGTAGAATCACTGGAACCACTGATGATGACATTGTTGTCATATTGCAAACACAAGACACTACCAACATGTCCCGTTAATACTCGAATACATTCGAGAGTTCGAGCATCCCAAACCTTAAGAAACCAGAGATTATCGATCGTAAGCAGTTCGCTGGGAAATTTATCGAATTTTTCGAAATAAAATAATAAATAATCGAAGATATTCCATATTAATTAACAAAAATAAATAAAAAAATAATAAAATAAATAAAACTAACTATCAAAAAACATCAATTGAAAATTTTCTAGCTTCACATAACCAAGAATAAATCAATAAAAAGGAA
Source organism: Bipalium vagum (assembly GCA_037834085.1). Classification (NCBI taxonomy): domain Eukaryota; kingdom Metazoa; phylum Platyhelminthes; order Tricladida; family Geoplanidae; genus Bipalium; species Bipalium vagum. Next base: position 5,487 of record JBBMKC010070838.1, on the reverse strand, counting down.
ATTCAATATATTTCATTACCCAATCATGGCAGATAGATTTTAAATTAAACTCATCCCACAGTGAAAGATAAAAGGTAACTCAAGAGTTCAATTGGAAATATATCGATTTTTTCTGATTTGGATTTTTAATTTAAATAATTTTGGTTAAATTAACATAAATAATAATTAAAAGGATAATTGTTTTAATAGATTTTTATGGTATTATTAATTTTTACTCTAAAATAATCGATAAATATCAATTTAGTCAACAATAAAAGGTGATTTTTAATATTTACACAATGAGAACAAAAATGGAACCAAATCATCCCAAGAATGAGAAAATTAAATCGATGGTAATAGTTCGACGGCAAATTTCTTTTGATTTTTTTCATATATTATTGATTTTTAATTTATAATAACCCATATTTTAACAAAAACTTAATAAGCGAGATGAAATTAATAAAAATAATTTTTAAATATTTCAACAATAAAACGCGAATATATTAGGTCTACAAATATGACTCCCCGTTTTTATTTTTTATAATTAAAATTAAAATGATATTATTTTTTTTTATATTTGTTGTTTAAATAATATTCACTTTGAGCGCTAATTATAATAATATAATTTTTAAAATAGTTTGCACATCATTAATTATTTAATATTTTAGATGAAAACATTTGTGCCGGAAAATAACCATTTGCGGGAAGCTTAATTATTTTTATTTAATTTAAAGAAAAATGCCGATGAAGCAAATTAATTACTAGAACAGGCTTATGGCAACAATTCTTTAGCTGAAAGAACATGTCGGGAATCGTTTCAAAAATTCCAATGGGCAATTTTAACCTTAATGACAATGCCCACGGAAATCCACCCAAAAAATTTGAAGATCCTGATTTGCAAGACTTGTTGAACGAAGACGACTGTCAAACTCAGGTACAATTAGCTGCTTCATTGAATGTTGCCCAACAAACAATCTCCAATCGTTTACGCGGTTTAGGAAAGATTCTAAAGGTGGGAAAGTGGTTGCCTCATGCATTAACAGAAAAAAGCCAAGAGCAGAGAAAAACCACATGCGAAATTTTGATCAAAATGAACAAAAAAAATCTTTCCTTCATTGTATAATAACTGGCGATGAAAAATAGATATATTTCTCCAATCCCAGACGAAAAAGATCTTGGGTTGATCCAGGTTAGTCAACTCCAAAGCGCAACATTCTTGGGAAAAAAAGTATTGTTATGCATATGGTAGGATCAAAAAGGTAACCTGTACTACGAACTTCTGAAACCTGGTGAAACAGTGACTGCCGATCGCTATCAACAGCAGTTAATGCAACTAAAAGAAGAAATCGCTGCCAATCGACCAGAATGGCCTGATAATATTGCTTCATGACAACTTTCGGCCTCATGTCGCAAAACCGTTGATGAGGCTATAAAATAGTTGAAATGGGATGTCTTACCCCACCCGCCATACTCTCCAGACATTTCTCAGACGGATTATCATTTATTCCGTTCGATGGCACATGGTCTGTCAGAGCACAGCTTTAAAAAATGTAAAAAAAATGGCTAGATCATTGGATTGCCTCTAAATCAAATATTTTTTTCTATGATGGCATACATAAACTGCCACAACTTTGAGAAAACGTTGTCATGAGTGAAGGAAATTGTTTTTAATAAAAAATCTTTTATAAATTTGCTTTGGTTGTTTTTTATTTATTATATTTTAAATAAGGGTAAAAACGGCGGAGTCATATTTGTAGACCTAATATAAAACTTGATATTATAAGCATGCCGAATACAGAAAAGAAAAACCGTTACAGTCCGAAAGAAATTCGATCGAATTTTTAGCGTATTATTAATTTTACAATAATAAACGATTTCACGAGTGAATCAATAAAAAGATTTCTTTATTATGTATTAACACTTACGGTTTTACAGATTTTATCCTTGTTTAGATTAAATACTCGGAAATTCTGAGCTTTATCGATTTTTTAAACTAAATTTAAAAATCTATATTTTTCTGTCAAATAATAAGAAAAATAGTCAACATGAAATCAATATAGATATTTATAATATATTAATATTAAAAAAAGGTTAACAAAAAAGTTCCAGCACATCTCTTAGAGTTATAAATAGCAAGGATATATAAATAAATGATGCACATTTATTGATTTCTTTTAGATCTAGATTTTAATTTTTCTAAAGTTTATGAAGTGAATCAATAAAAGTAATTTTTGTCCAATAAATATCTCCGTTGACAATAAATAAAACACGGTCATACATAAAAAATCGATTTTAATATCCAAATGTTATTTAGTGATTTTTTAAGAAATTATTAAATAGTATGCTCGTCAACTGATATCTTTAAGTGGCTAAATGAACAGAAAGAAGATCAATAATCGATTCTTTCAGAATTTAATTGATTTAATACGTAAAAGAAAATAAAACGAAGTCTGGATCTGATTTTTTGTTGATTTTGATGACTGAATAAAACCTGATGTCTATCAAAATAAAGATAATCAAAACGAAAAAAAGAAATCGGTTATCTTGATCTTTTGATCAAAAATGAAATTGATTATTCTTTTAAAAATATTTTCCCGCATCGCAAAAGATCGAAAAACATAAAATCGCTTCAACGCAAAACCGTGAAAATATGAAAATCAATAAAGAAAGATCAGTAAAAAAATCGAAAACTGAAAATCAAATTAGATTTTTCAATAATCAATGGAAGCAAGATGAGAAAGAGTAAAGTGAAACTTGTTTTTTCCTCCACGTTCATCAGAAAATCAAGTAAAACCGATACAAGTTAGAAACCAAGCATTACAAAACCAAGACCACAAAGAAGCCGTGAAATCGATTTTCGTATTGTCCATTAGGAATTTTCCGTCACTGTTGGTAGTCTTGTACATTTTTAAATCTAAAAATCGTTTAAAATTTCACTATGACATTAAAATTAATTCCGTTTGTCAGGAAAAAATAACATTTTCATACTATTATTAAAAAAGAATTTTAATTTAATAATTTCAATCGATCCATATCGAATTATGTCAATATTAACAATGAATCAGACAATATTTAATATTTGTAATATTTTACTTTATCATGGAAATTAAACATAGATTTAGCTTCAGCCCTCATTCTTTAGAGATACTTAACAGAGGTTTTCGGACTAAAGATTATATTTCCATTTATCTCTCTAATCAATTTGGTTTTGTTAACCAAATACAACAGATAATGTCGTTCAAAGATAGTTTTCAGTCACAAAAGTAAATTAATCAGTGAAAAAACATTGAAATACTTTTATGCTATTATCTCGCAAGCCACTGACAATTTTTCGGTCATCGTACTGCAGACAATAAACCCCTTTGCTTGATTCACTGTGGCATTCGATTTTTTTCAAATTGTACTTTCCTGTGAGCCAATTTTTCTGAATTCTCTGAAAAGATGAGTTCGAATTTCAATATAATAAAATCCAAAAAAATTAAAAACCTTGATATTAACAATGATTTCCGGATACAGCCTCCGATAATATTCTGGATCCATCAATTCGTAACCAGATATGATTGGATTATCATCCATAAATTCTTGATGTCCCCCCACTCCTACCCCTGCTCCTCCTAGACCTACTACTCCACAGGTCCCCGTTCCGGGTCCACCTCCAGTTATCAGATAATTTTCATTTACTACCGTGGTGGAATTCGGAGAAACGAGGAGACCGCTCAAATTATTGGACATGTAAATCCCACTGGAATCTGAACCACTTTTAAAAATCCGACTCCGTGGATTCCGAGGATGAATATGTCGACCTGGAATACTGAGCTTATTTATCCAACCACAACGTTCACCCAAGCCGCGCCAAAGTGAGTTTGTCATCACCATGTGCTCGATAAGCTTTTTCCATAAGTAACCTTCTCGAATCACTTGTCGCCAGCTGTAGCTTACTTGATTGGCTGCACATAATGACTTCGCGTCCAAATACGAGAGAATCTGTTCCGATACTTGAAAGAGGCCTTTAGCTGAAAAGAAAATATTGTATCGATTCAGGAACAAAAAAAAATTTAATTAAATCAAACATAAAAGTTATCGATGTATGGAATGCATTAAAATTGACAAAAAAATGCTAAATACTGAAAATTATTATATTAAAGTTTGAAATAATTGATTACCTGGTAAATCTGTAATAAAATCTCTCTGAAGCATAGGTTTGAGGTAGGCATCTATCTGACCGTGCTGATAATGTGACATCTGTTTTAATAGTCCCTGGACAAGATTTATCTGCTGATCCTTGGTAAACTTTAAAAAATTTGCTTCGATATCCGCTTGGTGTCGTTTGAAAGTTTCTGAAAAATTAACCAAATCTTGATCATCACATTCCAAAGCATCGCCACTGGAATTGACGGATGAATACATCTAAAATGCATAATAAACAAAAATACGATATTTCAATTAATAATTATATTTATCTTTGATTTAATATTTAATTTTCAATTCATGAATTATTTAAGTTAAATGCAAACATTGTTAATTGTTATGTTTATAAAATTGATTTAATTAAATTTTAGTATGAAATTTAAACAAAGAATATACATATGCCATAATAGTAAATGGATAAAACAGTTAAGATGTTGAATTAATCAAATACAAGAAAAATTTGTAAATTAATAATTTTTATTAATTTTCATGTTAAAAGCATCAAATAAGCTAAGAAATAAGGATTTAGTTTTTTATCCTTACTAATGTTTCCAATATGATTTTCATTTTCTAAATTAAAGTTTTCTAATAATTTTCTCAAAAAATAATTGATTGAAAAATTTTAAAAATCAATTTTTTCTTAAGAAACTCAAATTTAAAGCAGCTAATTTGATGCAATTAAAAATCCAGAATTCAACAACTGAAGCCCACACCAAAATCATTCAAACTTCAGAAAAATAAATAATAAAAAAGTTATCAATAGAATTTTTGACACAATTAAAACGAGAAAAACCTTTATATTGTAATTAATCTTGTACAATACTGATTATGATTGAAACTTAGACTAATAATAACACTTTGAAAGTGAACCAACTTAGAATTCAAGATGAATATAAAGGACTAACATTATTATTACTCGATATCAATGAATACTAAAACTTTTTTATAATAATGAATATTATCACTTTCTTATAAGTATTAGAAAAGGCCAGGCAAATTTAAATATTAAGAATTTCTGTAAAAAATATAATTATAAAAAAGGAATTTTTTGATACCATGTACAAACTTTAATCATTTTATTTGAAAATACACAAATAAAAGCGCGCCACCATTGTTCGATGGTGTTGACAGAGTGAGTCTAAATATGCTTGGATATATGTTGTGAAACTTCCTTACAGAACTGATAGTTGTTTTGATATAACAACCTCATGGCTCAATCCTCTTTAGTGTAATGAAAGTGTAACTATACCTTTTTAATTTCAAAATGAGAATAATAAACTTCAAAATGGAACAATAAACTTCAAAATGAGAATAATAGTG
>JBBMKC010070837.1:0-27980 GCA_037834085.1 Bipalium vagum | reverse complement strand
TAATAATAATAATAATAATAATAATTTTCATTAGTTATTATTATTAGAATTTTGAAATGATTTTTAATTAGAAATAGTGAAAATGGAGGTAATAGGAATGAAAAATTATGATCAATGTATGTTTTTAAGTTTTTAACATTGAAGAAGTTAACTTACTGCGACTTAACCTTTTCTTATTTCTGAAGATTTCTTCTCGTTGCCGTAAAAAAGAAGCCGTATGAAAGGTATCGCTATTTTCACGCATACCTTCAATATTGTCATCAATTTTGATCGTGAAGGATGATTTGGTCAAAGTGGTAAAAGCGTCTATATCTTTATTGATTGCAAAGCTGAAGGATTTTCCGTTTCTGATTTTACTCTCTGAACATAGTGAAAAGGTTTTAACGGAAAATGATTTCCACGTAATTATTAGCGAAATTTACCATCTCTGCCAACATTTTGATATTCTCTTTCCATTATATTTTCCATAGCAAACTCCACGCTTTTCGCCTCTTTCATCGTGTTTGAACGGGCCTTCTCTAAAATTTATTTTGAATTTACTTTTCAGATTAAAATCAATTTTAAATTCATAAAAACCTTTGGTTTTCGTTTCGGTTTCTTCTGGGCTGACATTGACGGAGCTTATGGATTCAGAGCTTATGCTCATTAGTTATTTTTTATTATTATAAATCTATATTTATCGATTGAATTATTTATTCAATAAAGTAAGGAATATAATTATTTTTCAATATTTAACGGACGTCAAAGCCTGTCTGACATTTTATTACTAAGTTATGGCAAGTGGCGATTATTGGGTTTATTATAATACTTCCAACAAAAAAACTGTGATTACCCAATGTCCGTTATCCATTATAAAACGAAATTAACAATAGTAACCCTTTTTTGTATTTGTTGGATTATAAAACATTGAAACATTATTATTATTAATATTAATATTAATACTCGACCTATGCAAAAAGAGCCTCGAGAACAAATTTTGTGTATGGATCGACCATCATAACTGAAGTAGGTTCATTCGACTATTCTATGTTTGCTTTATAATTTTTTTATTACCATATTACTCCGTGTACGAGGGATATCCTTGTACATTTTGGCCAACTTATATTTTCAATTTATAGATTTATTTAAACTTTTAAGGATTTCGTGTACATTCTTTTTCAAATCATATTGCTTTTGTTGAGATCTATAGAAAAAGAGGTCTTAGCACCCACTGCACCCGTAAGCAATTCTAAAACAGAGATTACAAAGGAATCGGAACCACAACAAACCAATCAAGAGCTGATGGACCGTGATTCTCCACAGCTCATAATTGACATGTAACAATTTATTAATTTTTGTGAATTTGCATGAAAAAGCCTTGTTAGGCTTACTTTCCTTTTATTTCGGACTCCTTATGTAATTTTATATTTTATAAAAAATAATAATATTTAAATTATAAATTTGTTTTTAATTAAAATAAATAAATATAATAATAATAAAAATTTTGGGTTGAAATTAATTAAAACTTAACCCACAAAACTAATACAAATATTTAAAATGAATAATAATGATTCAAAAAATGAAATTTACTATAAATACATTAATATGAGTGAATATTAATATATGGGTGGATATATTTAGTAAGTTCTATAATATAAGAACTTTCTTTAAATAACAACAACCCAAATATTACTCTATTAATAGAAAGTTTTTTTTAAACCAATCAAGAGATCAGAAATGTGAAAGTCAGGTGTATATAAACTCCTGGTTTTCGTATTCAATTCGCACTTAACTTCGTCTTAACAAGCTACAGCCGGTAATAAAAGGTATATAAAATACGCTTTTGCTATTTTACAAATCAATCTCTTTTGAGTCAAATAAATTAATTAACTAATACTTAACGGATTCAGAGTAAATACTCTGCAATACGTTCCTTTTATTATATTTTCTTATTTCAGTTATTTTCTCTGAGCAAATCGGTTCTGCTTCGCTCTAGGCGACAGAATACGTATTTTTGACATCAGGGCTTCTTCGGTTATCATAAAACCAAGAAGACATTAATTAATTATTTACTAGATATTATTGCTCAGAAATAGTTGTATTGTTTTAAAAATATATTTTTGTAATAAAATCGTGTTATCTAAGTTAATTATAGTTAGATTTAGTTCGTATCTTAGAACACTCATTTGTTACACTACCTTTGAAGGAGTTAGTGAGCCCATGTCTAACCTATATTTATAGTTAGCATTTTATATTTTCGAGATTAATTCTCGCATTAAACGTCGAACCAAACACTTACACTTTGTTCTCCAGGTCCGTAGTGCTAAGAATACTTCGCTTTCCCATTTTTCCAGACTTACTGGATCATCTCTATTTTTGTAATTCTGTCTGTATTATACTTTTTTCTTTATCAGTATATATGTACATTGATTTTGTATAATTTCTTTTTTTCGTTTTTGTTGTTTCTCTTGATAAAACCTCTTCATTATTTCTTTGTTCCAACAATCCATTTTCTAATAACTATTTTGCTGATTAAGTGGCTTCCTTTAATAAGTAATTTTTAACTTTCATAATGCTGATTATTAATTCTTTAAACCAAATCTCACACTGTCATTATTGAATTAACAATCTCCTTTGTTTTTTATCCTTCTCATCTGACTAATGTTACGTATTTTTTTCAGTTTTATTACCTAATGGTCCTGGAGATCTTGCTACTTTATGATATTTTAATAACTTATAAATTAAGTCAAATTCAATAGTAAAATTCAATAAGACTTTACAATAGTTTTTGTGTTGTTTCAGCTACTTTTTTTCTTTAAACTGAATTAAAAGTTGGATTCCTAGTGCGAGCAAAACATCTGTCGCCAATATTTTTCCTCTACTTGATCCCTTATCCAATCTTGTAAAGGCTCCAAAGTTTCTTCTTTTGACTGTTATAATCCTTCTAATTTATGAAATTACTGCACATACCTGCTATAGTGTTTTTATTTATATATCTGAATTTTGTACTGAACGCATTTCTATTAGTATTCCCGTTCTCTTTCTTCATTTTCATTAAAAAAAGCAACATTTATTTTATTAAAAGCTTCGGTTCCGTCTGTCAGTACAGTTTTTTACTGGATTCTTATTTCTCGTCTTTGAGTATTCGTCTGTCATTGGCTCGTCTTGTGTCATCAATCGGCTTGGAGGGGAGCGCTGTGTAAGTTAAAAACAAAAACAAAATTTACTTAATTCAGTTTCTCATCGGTTGCGCGGATTTTCTACCCCTAAGTCATCATACTCATATGTATACAAGCAACAAACCGACTTCAAACAAACACTGGTACTTATCTGAGTCCAGAGGTTGTATTTCCCAACCCCCCTGCATATCATCCTTTCGTATATTTGAGAAAAAACCTTGTGCCTTACCTCAAAATAAAATTATATCACAGAAAAAGAAGTCAAATAAATTTAAGATCTATACATCGTTTCTCGGACTGTACTGGGATGGTGTTTTATATGCAAGGTTTTTGGGACCTACGCCCTCAGAAAAAATAAAAAAAAGAAAATAACCCACCACCATAAAAAGATATTATACGATACAATAGAAAATAAGGCAACAAGATATATTTCCTAAACCTTATTTTCCTTTTGCCCTCATACTATTGAGCCTTAGTATTCCAGGCTACTCAGACAATAAGTGTTAGAGATAAGGAACATTCCTTGGAAGACTATATCATCCAATATACCGTGAGCAGTGGATATTGAATTGTCTCATCTACCTTGATCCGTTCAGGAGATCTCCATACATCATTTTTGTTCTCGTCTCATGAGCCTTGGAATGTCAAACTAATCATGACATATATTGATCTCGGTATAAAATTATCATGAGCCTTGATAATTTTAAGTGTTTAATATATTCAGATATTTACAAATTATCAAAAAAAGGAAAGAAAGAAAATAAATAAAGCTTTAGAGTAGTATTTTTACTTTTATTAATTAGATATTTATAAGTTAAAAACATTATTTAGGAAGATTTAAAGATAATAATTAATGATTATTTATATAATAGTGATAGTAGTACTTAATATGGTATATATAATGATAATAGAAATAGAATACTGTTAATTATAAGATAAAAAGGATTTTTTAAAATTAATTGGATATATTATAAAGCATGTAATAGTGATAGTAGTACTTAATATAATATATATTGTGATAGTAAAGTTAAAAAGTACTGTAAAGTATTATTTGTATATTTAAGTCTTTTTAACCATCATTATAATATTGTTGTAATTAATATTTTTGGAGTTGATTAAAGAATAAATTATTTACCAAGTTATTTATGCCATTAATGATTTTCTAAAATTATGAGAGGTTATGAATTGATTAAAGTGATTGATTAATTACAGATTGATTAAATTACAAATTTCATTGAAAGTAACAAATTAGAGCAATATTTAGTTACAAGAATTTTTAAAATATTAAGAAATCAGAGAGTATTTAGGACAATATTTATAATGATGTATTGAAAAGTTTAAATTTTGTGATATTAGAGATAAAAATACTATTAAATAGTCAAGTCATCCCCCTCATCCTACATTTTTTAGGTAGATATGATATGATTGGGCGATAACAGACGCAATCATATCGGTTGATAACCAATGAATGTCCATCTCCTTGAAACCAATTCGACGGAGTACATTATCGTTCTCTGCATCCCATGAGCCGAGGCACCTAAGATTAATCATCCAGATATCGATTTTTTTGCGGGTTGCAAGGCCATTTGTTGAGCTAGTCCTTCATATTTCTTTTGGTTTCTCTTCCTACCTTCAAAAAAATTCGAAAATTCGTCAATATAGCACTTTTAGGTCGATGAGACTAATAACTCTTGTTCTATGGATTAGACAATTAAGTCTGGTCGTAGTGTGGTTTGCACATCGTGTGGACATACATCCATATCTACGTCCAATCCCGAGTCCTTTAGAAAGTTAAACAACAGCGTTAACACGTGATTGTGTTTCGCTGTTGGTTGGTTTGGCCGGGCGGGGCAATGATTTAGCACATGGGCTTGTGTTTCCACTGTAGTTTTGCAGAGCCTACAGTAGAGATCTATTCCTTTCACTATGTTGAAAGGGCGATATTTTAATGCTAAATTATTACTCCGGGATTTAATCAAGAAGAACCAATGCGCTGCAGGCAGTGTATTGTTCATCAAGATTTTATTGGATCAAACACTCATTGAGGAACAACCCAAGACTCGACCTTGGCCCACGTGACTCATCCACCTGTTGATGTAGTAAAGAGTCATTGTGGTCTCATCTATATTCCTGTTTCCGAAAAAATAACTCGTCGACTCACCGTTAGTCAAATCCATTGTTATTTTTAGCTTTACCTCCTCCTCCTCAAAAATAAGGAATTCACATTCCATACTTCTGGATCGGAGAGCCTTCACTGAAACTCGCTCCTTGGTCCACCATGTGCTTTGGGCATTGAGATCTCTTTTGATATTATTTCAATGCCAAATCTAGATCGACCGAAGTTTCTATACGAAACGTTTTCCTCACATTATTTAGCAAGGATCGGGTCAAGAGTGATCTACAGTGCTGGTCATTGCTTGTCAGAAATCGTAGTCCCTGCACCACACTGCAAATGTGGTATTCATCGTTTGCAGGGACTATACCGAAACCCACATGTGCCGTAGGAGTGTACAAATATGAAATATTTGTACTTTGGATCATTGTGGTATCGGTGATTGATCTCAATGTCTTTCTGACAAGCTCGTCAAATCCAACCCCTTTTTCCCTCCTCTCTCCTTGTCTAGCCGAAGGTGATGACAATGTTAAGGTATCCACCACTCTATTTCTAAAGTGGAAAAAAAGCCTGGGGTGTAAGAATTTTTTAAAAAATTCTATTTTCTGGGCCAGATGAAGTCGGGATTTGAACACCCTTTGGAAATCATCCAAAATTCGTTAAGAATTTTATCTGTTCCCATTCTTTTACCCTGGGAACCACACTAATAGACTGTTGTCACTTCTCTATATAATGATTTGATTAGTTCAATCGAATCATTTTTAATCCACTTTATGACAAGATAAGCCACAGCGATTCATGAGGCATGAAGCCAAATGCATCCACAATGTCCATCCAGCACACATGCACCGGTTTTCTTTGAACTTTAGAATGGTCAATTATTGCTGTGAGCGTACCATTGTGTTCGGCGCATTCGTCGTTAGACAGTAATGCTTTTTGATGCCGGCTTAACAATTTTCATACTTGGAGACATCCAATGAATCGCTTGTTAAGGATTAGCGTATATATTCTATACGATGTGTCCATAATAGCTATAGGCCACCAAGAGGACACCAGGTGGATTCCGAATCTTTCCCAGATTTAAGGATCAGTTTAGTCCTAAAGGACTTTCACTGATCGGGAATTTTTCGAAAGCGGGATACATGATTATAAAATTTCCTAAGGAATATATAGTCTCCAATCATCATACGTTATCCCATCCGCCCTGGTGATGATTTTAAGGTGCTTTTAAAGGCACACTCAATATCCTTCACATCAATCTCCTCATCAATTGATTCTGGAAATTGTGGAAAGTCTGTATAGAAATCCAAGTCAATCCCGGGGGGACTCGGTTTCCTAAAATGACTTTCTAATTCCGCTTTCGAAGGATAAGTCGAGGCAAATGTCGATGGCATAAAGGATTCAAATACTTCCTTCGGGTTCTGATTGAACCTATATTGGATCGAGTAAGTTTTCTTGCCTATATTTAGCGATTTCATTATCGGCTTTTCCTGCTTTCTTTCCTTTTCAGGAAATATTTGCAACAAGGTTTCTTTTGCAGAATTTAGAATTTCTGTCAAATTAACCATTGGATCAGTAAGCCGATCGAGTTGATTGAGCAGGATGGGGTGGATGGGTTTTTCTTTCGCTCCCCGTTTTCAATTTTACCAAATTTTGGAGAATGAATTTTTTCATTTCCTCAATATTTGGAGCTCATTCAATTTTCTGCAGAAGTCTACAGCATATTTCATATTTACTCCTTTATTTCAATCAAATTTATTACAATTGCTTTATGTATTCTGGCATTGGTCTTTTTATTCTTTCTAATTAGTAAAATGTTATAAAATTTCTGTTTTCAGGTTTACTTCTTTGCTATAAAACAGACTTTGTCCTCCTTTTCTGAGGAAAGTTTGGACTTAAATGTCCTTTCTTACTGCACGTAAAACATATATTGGTATGTTTTCTAACGTCAGAACTAATGAACCAATGCTTATGTTTGCTTCTATATTTTTTACAACATCCCTTAACTTTTAGACTCCCTTGAAAAAACATATCGAATCAGGCGACTAGTTTACCGGTTCACTGTAAATTGCATACTCAAATACATTTTTCTTTTAAACAGCAACTTTCGTGGAGTCTTGTGTTTGGTAATTAGATCGCAATCTAATTATAATTATCAATAAAAATCATGAAGAACTTGGTAAAAGTCTAGAAGTACATTAATCAAACGTAGCGCAGCTATAATCTAATAACTGAAAAATATTTGAAAATCGGTAGAATGAAAGATGACAAAAAGATCAGCAGACAAATAATAGTAACTGGTAATAAAGCAAAACATCAGGTACTGGATCAAGAAGTTGGAAATGAATCGACAATGTGAGATGTGAAATACACACAATCCTAGGTTATTAGAAACACCAGTGCAGGCGAGATAGAGGTACAGCTACAGGGAATATTAAAAATAAAAAGGTCTTTATACCAACACAACACTCAATAGAGACAAAGGCTTGTTGGAAAGTTGGTTAAATCACAATGTTATAATTTGATAGGAATCCAATAGGAACCTGAAAAATTAATTTATGTTGGGATTTAACTCCAAGTTTTAAGGTTTCAACAGTCAATTAAAATTTGCAATTTTCACAATTGATTTTATTTCGACGAAAGGAGTTCATGTTGAATAATGCAAATGATTCCAGATTTCTACCAAGAAATGTATTCCTTGACTCTAAATAATCGGTACTCGGTGCGCGTTCGGCAGACCCCAATTCATTAATTACTGCCAACGAAATTTAGTTGTCATAATTCTCATTATTGATCTCATTCTATTCAAACTTATATGACAAATATAACAAAATTGTAACCGAACACTTTCTTCACTGATTTCATTTATAAAAATCGATGTGCATTAATTGATCGAGAATTGTTTAACGTCAATGTCAAACTGAAACCGGTTTCGGCATAGTAATAAAATAATGGCTGAGTTTATTTTTATAATTCCAAAAGAAAAAGCTTTTGAGTTCCATCTAAAAAGTTAATGAGAGAAAGTTGACCTCAATTCCTCATCAAGTTCAATTAAATGGAAAAAATGACCGAAATCAATTTAACAATAATTTATTTTTATAAACAAATATCGATTATAAAGATTTTTCTCATAAATCAATAATAATATGGAAATTTCATCAGCTCTGACCATTGTCTCTTGACGAAAATCCTGCGCCGAGCACAGAATGACCACGAGGCACGGTGATATTGGTAGCGGTATTGGCGGCGTTATGGAAACCAGAGCTGGTATAATGATGAATGTAATTGTTGTTGCTGATTGCTGCCGACATCATTCCACCGACGGTACCGTTGTCATGGAGAACCGAATTGTTGTTGTTATTGTTAATCGCGGTTATTGCATTGTTGGCAGGAATCTGAGATTTCTGGATTGATCTCGTATTCGGATCAACATTATTGCGTCGTCTGGGCAGCGTTGCTCCAATCGAGTGGCCAAGATGGGACGATTGTTGCTGTGGGTTCATGGTGAGACACGACGATTGGGAGCGAGACTGGCTAGTCGGATATTCTTCGGACAAACCGGAATTTGCTGTAACTGGTGGACAGCTGTTTTTCAAAAGAAACAGGGCGCAATCGACTTGTCCAGAAAAGTAAGCGTAAAACGAAGCGTTTCTACCCTCATTGTCAGTTACGTCAGGATTTCCATTGTACTGAAACATTCAAAATTGATCAACAGAAACACAACACCTCAATCGCATATGAAAATTTGTAACAAAAACAAATTGCAAATTATCTATATATTATTTGTCAAGTCTTATTTCGTTTAATCATATCGTTCTTTCACCTCAATTCAGATACAGTCGTAATTAGCGTTCTGTCATCATCTCCTTTTAACATTATTTAGTTGAGTAATATTCAAAGTATTTTTAACTGAAAAACGATTCCATGATTCCCATTTCATTACGTGTAGTTAAACACAACACAGTTCTGTACTTCGCGAAACCTTACATATTTTAATGTAATTGGGTTTCAAAATTGAAAGTTCATTTTTTTCAGAAAATTGGAAATTATTTATACAAGTAAAAAAAGGAAATCAAGTATATATCTTCCATTTTTATCTGAAACCTCTTCCCAACGTTCCATCAAACTGTCAATGTCATTATCAAACAAGAGACTGGGTTTTTTTATTAAAGAACTGTGTCGGGGCAGTTTCGATTTTATGAATTTTATAAAATTTTTGCCACGAAGGAAATGTTGCAAAGATCGGAACTAATAGTAATCTAAACGCGCAAATTCTAGGCAAATATGAGGCTGAGGCTTTCTTCTCCATTGAAGAGCACGCGCAACTTTTGCTGTGTCGCTTTTGCAGGGTGTGACCTACACCCGTCGTGATGAAAAATTATTTTATTTATGTTGATCAATGCAGGACGTTTCACAATTAAAACATCTTTCAAACGATCAAGAATTTTTACAATACACATCGGAATTTATTGTTTGACCTATTTCCGATAACTCAAAGTGAATTATTCCTTGGGAAAGGCAATCAACAAGACCTTCGCTTCTCCTAATAATTTTCGTATCTCTAATAATACCATTATTAAATTTTATTTTGGCCTATTCAATTATTGTGCCTTCTAAAAGTGTTTATTTAAACAAATAGAATTTCTAAACCTAAATAAACTTACATTAGATAGTTAAATTAAACTGTTATTTTCACTTCATTAAAAATATTATTAACATTACTACTTATTTTAATTTTAAACAAGAATTAATGCACCCTCTTAAAAATTAATGTTTTAAAATAAAATGAAAGCTAAAACTATTTATTAACTTTCATAATTTGTTTTTTGAATCATTGAGAACAATCAATTTTTTTAAATAACAAAATTTTAAAAAACATCAAAAAATATTGTGTTGAAATAAAAATTGTCAATTTCTTACAAAATAAAAATTAATAATTCATAATAAACTGAAAAATTGCTTATCATCACATTCTGTAAAACTGCCGTTATTGAAAAATATCCAAGGAATTAGCTACAATTGAAGACACTTTAGATTTTATTCACAACCAATTGCAGGACAAAGATCGATCTTAATCCCACCAATAATTAAAAGATAGCCAAACTCATTTGAGAGCACATATGGGACGGATGAAATGGAAAAGATATAACCGAGAAACGGGGTTTTTTCAGACATTGACAGGCATCCAGTGATGGCTGTTTTAACGGGAATGATGAGAAAACAGAATGGTAATGACGCAGAAAAAAATTGAGAATAAATTCCGAAAACAAGAGCGGACAGAATTAGGTTTCTCATGAATTAACGAAACAGACTTGGATCAATAAAATTTTCCCAGAATTAAATTGTCATTAGACAATGATTAAAATTTGGAACGAAAATTTTTTCCTTATTAATTTGTAATTTCATTTTAATTAAAATTCTAAAAAAAATGAGAAAAATTTCATTTTTCGGCTATTGATTTTTATCAAAAACAAAATTGATTTACAATGTTGTCCAGATTTTTAATGTAATTATTTTCTCTGAAATGAAAAATGTGTTTTTTAAATTTAAACTTACCGATTTGTTTATTTTGCACTTAGCTTTTGATAAGGATAATTAACGTCAATAATTCTATAAATTCAGTTCAGCTAAAAGAGTGTAATTATTGCTATATTTTGAAGTTATAAGCAATAAAATCTTTTATTTACAAATAATTTCCGTTATTTAAAACCATTTCTATTTCCACTAGTTTTTCGAAATCTCAATTCCAGAAATACCTAGAAAATTTTGATCAATAAGTCTTAAAGGTGTTGCACTTTTTCGAAAGAAATGCTTTTGATTTGGTTATAAATTGACCTGGGGAATACGAAGAACCTCCTTATTGAGACTTTCTAGGGTGCTTTTAATGGCATATTCTGGATGCAGGTTTCGCGTTATCACTGAGAAGAATGACTCTGACTCATTTATCCTGTCTTTTCTCTTTCATAATGTCGTTTACTCGACGTAACAGAAACATATATGTATGGTCGACTGTTTGGTTTTTCTGGGAGTTTCAATGCAAGCAGGAACTAACCCTTCCATTCTGTGCTTTAAATCATTATACACACACCATTTCTTGTAGCCACCTTTTTAAACCTTGAATTAGTCGTAGGAAATTCTTTTGGGATACTATTTCCTGTCTTAGTAAATGTTTTTTAAGGTTATGAAACAAAAAATGACTATGAGCCAAATTAGAGCTATACAGTGGATGTGAAACAGACACAAACCTTTTTCTCAGATTACATCGATGAGCTGTAGGAACTGGAGCGTTGAAATGAAAAAGATATTACTCTTGGAACTTTTACTTTCGTCTTAACTTTTTCTTACCGCAAAAAAATGTACAGTAATAGTTTGAATCAATGATTTTCGAAGTAAAGCTGGTTTTCATCACACCTATTTGTATCCCAAAATACATCAACCATGAGACATTTTCGATAAGATAGCTTTTCCTGTGGAAAAATTCCATTGGGGAAAGACTCACGCAGGCTGTATGAAACATAATGACTTAATTATATCTCATCCTTTGTTTTTATATTACTCAAGAAATTCTGTCCCAAGAGCATGGAATTGGGACAAAAGAACAATCTTTGATCCAAAAAATAAATATTAGCTTCATTCACAAATAGTTTCCTTTACTGCCTCATTCCGAAGAACAAAACTAATAACTCTACGAACTTATTGGTACATTTTTAAAGAAAGCGCCATAAATAATGTCATTAAACGGTTACTATTTAAAATCGATTCAATATTATTTGTTTATATATAAATTGCTTTATGTACAGAATTTTACGGAACTCTTAATTTTATTTATGCACGAATCTAAGGACTTTTCATCTACACAAAGTATAAAGAAAGGTTCTTTAAGAACATCATTTTTTAAAACTATAAACGTTTTTAACATAAAATAGATATTTGAAAAGTAAAATATATTACTTTTATAATAAAAAATTGTAATCCATAAATAAATACAGTTATCACAAAGAATATTAAAAATAAATCTATAAAGTATCAAAATGAGAAATATTAAAGAAACAAAAAAATTATATAATTGTAGATCACATTTAAAATCTATAAATTATATAGAAAATTCATGTAATAAAAATAATCGATTTAATAATTTAACCGATTATTAGGCAATATATTTCAATTAAATAAAATCAAAAAAATTTATATTTTCAAAAACATATATTCAATTAATGATTTTATTATTTTAATTAATTAAAAATATCATAATAATTATTAAAACCGATGTGATATTATTTCGGGATTGGTTTTATGATTAGTCGTTTGCAAGGGAAATATTTATTATCAATATTATGATATATTATTATTGATATTATATATTATGATAATACATTATCAATATAGTGATAATGATAATAATAATAAATAATTAATTAAAAGAATGAAAAGATATTGAGAAATGAAGAAATAATAATTAAAATGAGAGCTAACCCAGATCAATAACTGTAAATAGACAATATTTCCAAGAGTGGCTGCAATGTGTATTGCAGTGCGAGGATCCTGGTCGCTATAGCAAGCATTGACCGCATTTCCAGCAAGAGCCAGACAAAGAATAACTTGCCTCGTGTCTTGTCGTGTTATAGCATCTATCAGCTGCTGTTGAATGGGAGCATCGAAATAAGGCAATGGAGGAAGAAACATTTTCTGTTCATATTTAGCTCTGATCCACGCTTCTTTTTCTGCCCTCGGCGAGTCTGGCTCGGGTTTCCTAGTTAGTTTTTTCAAGTTAATTTTCTCGATGGAACAGCAAAATAAAATTTATAATCACTGGAGAGAGCTGGCATGGACGCTTGCTTCCCAGACAGAATTGGCCAACGTATTCCCAATCGCTTGCATTACAGCAATGTGCTCCTTACTCCATTCGTCAAGTTGGAATGAGCGAACGCGTGACAAATGTGTCCCCAATTGACGATGGACCCCACTGCATTCGATGCAGATGGAAATACCCAGATTTAGACTAGCCCAGCATGGTTCTGTTATCAAAGCATTTTATAGTAAAACGAGAGTTAAGTAAAATGATAAGAAAAAAGAAGACATAGTAATTCGTGGAAAGAAGTGAGGATATTATGGATTCAGAGTAATTGTTAAAAAGTTATCTTTAAAGAATGATTGTGTATAATCAATTATTTAGATTATAAAAATAATTTTTAAAAATAGAATAATATTTTATAAAAAGTAAAAAATGTCACGTGAAAGAGAGAAACAGAAATAACGCAAAAGTATTACAGAAAGATATTTGTAAAAAATCCATTACACTATATTTTGAGTTAATACCACAAAAATCCTAAATGAAGAGAGAATTATTTTCAAAAAAAAAATTTTTTATTTCTAATTAATGATTTTTGTAAAATTGAAATTATTAATATTATTGATTATTATTCACAAATTTACAAATTCTGATTGCGGAATTTAAAAATGAAGAATAAAATTATCAGGAAAAATAAAAAATCGATAATAAATATAAATACAAAAAAATTTAATTAAAATAATATTTAATTAGGAAATAAATGCTCGAATTAAATATAGTTCAATTTCAGTCAAGTGAACAAAAATTAACTATATATAGCACTTAAACAGCTGAGAAATCGATTCATAATCAAGATCATAAATAATAAATATACATACAAATACAAAACAACTAAGAAATTTTCAAAAAATTTTAAGAAAAAATGATTATTGTAAACAAAAATCAGATGGAAACCAAACAGATGATTGAAATGAAAATAATTATTATCATTTTCGAATTAACATAAACCAGAATTTTATTACGTCTAAAATGAACGTGGTTGTCTGAATATTTATGTCTGTAGAAAGGGGAAGGATAAATTTAAAAAAATGTTATATTAAAATATTTTTAATTGAATCTTAAAAATTTCTCTGTGAAAATCAATATTGAAATCTTATCAAAATATTTCGTGAAATAATTAAACAGGAATTATATAAAATAAATAATTTTTTTTCTGATTTTTACATTTTGAAATTTTATTAGCAAATTAAATCGACAAATATGCACTTGAAAATGAAAATTTTATCAAATATTTTAAGAATCCCTTGGAAAAGAAAATCGTCGAATTTATAAATTTGCACTGGAAGCAGGATAAAAAAGACTACCAGAGAAATAAATAAAAATAGTAACATAATTTTTTTGTAAATAAAAGTTAAATAAGTTAAATTTACATAAATTTATTACAGAGTTTTTCAATAAACAATAATAAAAAGTGTTAATATTGATGATAAAATTGAACTGAATTTTTAAAAAATAACATTAGAATATTATGATTGGAAAGTTTTGAAGTAATATTTTAATTTTCAATTATTCAATTTTTTCCTTCAAAATATTTCATTGTTTTGATTGGTTGTATTAATAAAAAATATTTTTTATAAAAAATTTAAATAAATTAATAAATGAATTAAATAATAAAAAATTCTTGATTTTTGAAAGAAATATTTTACAAGTGCAGATAGCGTTATTGGTTAAGTAGTATTTTCAATATTGGTTATTAATTTTATTAATTAATATATATTAATGTTTTCTTAAACTATGAAAATATTTTATTATTAAAATCAGCAATTATATATATTTAAATTATAATATTAAAATTTTAAGAATAATAATTAAAATATAAAATTAAAATTAAGTTAATGATAATAAATAACTGAATTTTATTAATCAAAAAAATATCTCCATTTTTGAATATTTAATTTATATTCATTTAGAAAAAAAATCATTTTCTATTTAATAAAATATCTTTAAAAATTATTGATAGTGATTGATTAAATATTAAATTCCAAATTTGTTTAATTTTTTTATTTATACTTATGAATTTTATACACTATTGATTTTTTAAAATTTTAAAATCATATTTAAATTTCAATAATATAAAATATAAAATAAATTAATAATAATATAAAGTTAATATATAATTAAAATAAAATTTTAATCAAATCGATAGCGAAATTTTGAAATCAAATCAATATCGAAAACTAGATGACTAAATGATTTAATTTTTTGCAAGTCAATTTATGTTAGAAAAATGAAAATTGATGCTAATATATTATTTTAAATTAAATTAATATTGATTATTTAGTTAATTTCAGTTTATTGATAATAAAATTTTATAAAATAATTTCTATTTTATTTTAATTGAGTGATTTGAAAAATATCGAATAAATAATAAATATATATATAATAATAATAATAAACTGACCCAAGTTTCCACAGTCACAACACGCCTCGTTTCCCGCAATAGATCGAATGAGATTTTCCACTGCTCCAACGGATGTGCTGAGATTATTGTTATTGATATTATTCGAATTATTATCATTGCTGGAACTGTCGAATTGTTGAGACGCACCATTTGAACATGTCGGTGGAAAATCACCATTATTTTTTTTGCTCAAGGGTGCTATTTGCAACCGATGTAAAATTAAAGCTTCAATCTTCATCACCCAATCATCCCGTTCTTCCGAAGTGCTTGCATCAAAATGCCATTGCCGCTTATCATTTCCCATCAGAATGAACTCGAATGATTCCTGTTCTGTAATCAAATCAGTGATGAATAAATGTTAATCTGATCTCTAAAATCTAAAGTCTTTTATGGAGATAAATGCATTGATACTATTAATATTAAAAACGAAAAAAAATTCACATAATTATCAATCTTTGCACTTTACAAATATAATCATTTTTCACACTCCGCTTGTTTCAATGTATTTAATCTTATTTTGTTCTTTTTTCTATCAAATGTTCAAAATTGTTCATCTGATTAAAATCTGATTCAAAGTCAAAGTCACAAGATTCTCTACAAACAGACAGTCGACATTCCTCGGACTCTTAATGCCACTACATCAAGTATCAACAGTGTTGACGATAACAGAAACTATGCAGCACAAACGACAATCCATGTTAGAGAAAAAGGCCGTTTGTCAATCAAAATCTCATGGGATCATACAACGGAAATTATGATGATGCACGGAATGTATTGCAATGATCGATGATATGCATTCATCACAATGATTGACGATAAGTGATAAAATAAAATATTCTTTAATGTTCTTAATATAAATAAGTCAATTTTTGCTTGCAAAAAATACTTAAAGAAATATCTTTTCCCTACTGACGAAAATTTGATTTTGACAAACATTGTAAGTACAGATAAAAAAAATCAATTTTTTTTAATCAAAATTTATAAAATAATCAAAATGGTAATCCAATTAATTATATTAAATTACATTAAATTAGAATTAATTAAATCAATTTACATATTTATTTTCACACTCATAAAAGACGACATTTATTTGACAAAAATCAACTTATGTTTTAAAGTGCAGGGAAGAAATAGAAGAAAGGCGACAATAATGAGACCATATGATTTAATCAATAATCGCTAACAAACCTTGCATTGTACTAGTTTTGGACTTTGAAAATTGTTGATTGATTTGGAACGAAAGCTGCTGAGGCTGGGTACCGGGTGAAGTTGGTAAGCAGCTATTTCTGTAAGGAACACCGGGAATTTTGATCGAAGTAAGCTTCAAATCCACTTCCTTGCCTCGAACTTGATTCATATAATCCTAATTGTTGAAATTTTTTAATATACATCTTTTATTATTATTATTATTATTATTATTATTATTATTATTATTATTATTATTATTAAAACTTAAATCTATAAAGGAAATGAATTTGAATTATTATTAGTTATCTTATTATAACAGGGATAAAAGATACAGGGAAAATTAATTATTTTTTCCCAATAAAGAATATCAATAGAAAAACAATCGATTAGGCTAAAAATGAAAATATCTAAGAATTGATTTCCCATAAAGAATAAATGTTCACTAATATCCAAGATTCAAGAAATATTGATCATGGAAAATATTTCCGAGTGAAAGAGAAATCAATAAAGTTAAACAGATAAATTAAATTATCATTTATTTTTAAACCTGCAAAACACTAAGAAATCTGAATTTTGCAGAAATTTAAATTTCAATTAAAAGTGGAATTAGTTTGCTATTGATCATACTTCATCCTAAAAACGATTTCTATACAAATACTTTATTATGATTTATTATTTATGTATTTATTATGCATGTAATCTGACTTCCAACTGTGCTAAACTAATTCAATCACACTATTTTCCAGACAGATTTCAGGTGGATACTTTATATCAGAACTTTGATGATAGAGATTTCTAAACTCTCGTTCCAGACTTTTGTTATTTTCACAACTATTCAGGAATTCGTATCAGATCGATAATTATTGTTGAATTAAATTTCATTGAGAAAACAGTTCTCGCTTAATATCTTCTCAGTAGTTTTTGAAAGCATTATCGTTTATTGAGACAGATGATGATTTCAAATATCTTAATCAATTTACAATTAATGGTCATCGAATCAAGAATTTAAAAAGGCAAATCAATATTCAATATGAAAATCTTATCAATATGTCAAACAGGTACAAGGAAAGACTTGATGAGAAAAAAAGGAGACAAATCTCATAAAAATAAATAATGGTATTAACTATTTTACACGATTCGAAACTCAAGAACAAAACTAAAATTCAAACTAATTCCATACATCTAAGAAGGAAACTTAATGATTGTTAATAATAAAGAAATAAAAGATGAAACGCAGAAATTTTACCTTTAAATTAGTCAAAACAGATTGGGAAAAGTGAAATAAAACTATTTAAAAATAAAAATCATTTTATTTGTCGATTTGATTTATTACAATTTAATCAGAAATATTTCAAAATACAAATATAAAATATAAAAATAAAAAATGTTTTTTATAAATAATAAATATTTTTAAAAATTTCTTTTCTAGTGGTCATAATCAATAAAAAATTGAGGTTTACAAAATATATTTTTAAAATAAATATAATAAAAAAATAATAATAACTTTTTAAATAAGAATTAAATTCGTTTTGTTATTAATGGTATGTTTTAAAAAATTTTAAAAATAAAACAAAATTAATTAATTAAAAAAATTAAGTTCGTACCGTTTATTCAAAAGCTAAAAATAACTTTTTAAGATCAATTCAGAAATATTTAAATAGATAAATAAAATAAATTTTGTAAAAATAATAAATAATATTGTTAAAAATATCTTTCCAATCACATTTTAAGTCTTAAAAATTGAATTAAAAAAAATTAAATCAATGAAAAAAAATATTATGTTAAAATATATTCAAGTATGAAAAAAGAAAATGATTTTCTTTGTAATTATTCATTGGTCAAATTACTATGAAATAAAAAATTAGTACGAATCTTAATGAATATTTAAAATTTTTCAATTATTCTCCTAAATATTTTCACTTCATCCGTTCTTCCATGACCTGACCTACAAGTTCATTAAATCAACTGATGATGAATTGTGATCGTGGATTTAGTAAACTTGGTGAATAATAAAATCGAGAATTGTCAAAACTCTTAATAGACAAATATACAGACAAAAAATGCGACTTGAAAAGCGTCAAATCAGCATATTTGATCATCCGTAGTGTTGTTTGTTACGACAAAATGAATAAATAACTGACCCATTAAGTGTACAAGGATCACGGTAAACTTTGTCGATTAATAAATATTTAAGAATTTACAGAAATATTAATAATCAATCAATGATAAATAATAGTTATTATTAATTTAGAAAATTAAGTATTAAATAATAATAATAATAAT
This sequence comes from Bipalium vagum, assembly GCA_037834085.1. Taxonomy (NCBI): domain Eukaryota; kingdom Metazoa; phylum Platyhelminthes; order Tricladida; family Geoplanidae; genus Bipalium; species Bipalium vagum. Next base: position 8,988 of record JBBMKC010070837.1, on the reverse strand, counting down.
AATAATAATAATAAATATATAATAGGAAAGCTTGTTTCTATTTTAAAAGTTATTCGTGAATTTATTATAATATTATAATATAATATTTTTAATATAATTGGCGTTCAAAAAGTCTGAGTTTAATGAAATAATATCAATTTGCGAAAAATAAATAATTATATAAAATTAATAAGATTTAGAATCTCTCGGCATATTTAAGAAGTTTTTCTAATATTATATTTTCGAAATAGAGTGAAGTATCGTTGTGTTTCAAGATTTGAAAGTCTGGTTTTATGAGCCAGAATGCATGTCATGATTTTTTTTCGAATTTATATTTCTTGAGTATGGATAAAATATTTATTTAGTAAAAATTGCATAATGAAGAAGATCAATGCAGTTTTATATTAGATGTAAAAGTTGAAAATGATGATTTAATAAACGACATTTCCATTTATTAAAAATTTGTTTTAATATTGATTTTGATTTGTTTATATATTTTTCACGAGTTTTAATACGTCAGACAACTTAAAAATGTGTATAATATATACTTTTTTGTCAATAAATGTGAAGTAATATTAGTTAAATAAATATCGATTGGGGCATCTTTTAATTTTTCGATATCTTCAAAAGAAAACGTGGTGAAAAACCTCCATCTCTAAAAACATGCAAACGTTGGTCAAATAGATTTAAAAAATGGAAATTTCAATGTTCAAGATACCGAACATCCAGAAAAAGTGAAAAATATCGAAGATACAAATTTGCACGCACTGTTGGATGAGGATGACGCCGAAAGTCAATAAGAACTGCAGATGTATTACATGTTAGCCAAAAAGCAATTCCTGGTCGACTAAGAGCAATATTAAAGATCCAAAAGGAAGGGAAATAGATATCATATGAATCTTGAAAAGCACAGAAGAAAGTCGTTTTGCACTGCATCATCACTGGATTGGAACATTGATATTTCGATAATACAAAACGTTGAAATCATCGATTATATTAATAAAACCACATATTCATTGTTAGAAGGCAATACTGTGCATCTGTTGGGATCAGACAGATTTGTTGTACTACAAGCTCTTGAAACCTTGTCAGACGATTACTTGTGAAGGTATTCAACAATAATAGCGTAAGTTAAGTGATGAATTGAAAGGGAAAAGATCAGAGAGGATAATAGACTTATAAAAGTCATTTTTCTGCATGATAACGCCTAACCTCAACTTTCAAAACCGGTACCGTTGGATATACTTGGTTTGTTTCACCTCACCTATCATATTTTCTGGACATTAAAGATTATTAAAATTTTTGGGTTTTTCACAAAGGACTTTTAGGATAAAATTAATATGATAGACTAAAAATAAAAAATAATGATTTTGTGTAATAGCTTTTGAGGTTAGTATTTTTCGTCGATAGATGCGTTATTGAATGTTAAAAGTTAAATTGGAAACTTCTCTGATTATTACCTTTTTAAATCGATGGAGTATTAGCGCTTCCAAAACTTCAAAGATGTCAAAAATTTCATTGATTTGTGTTAGGTATTGAAACAAGAAAAATTTTCTTGACCGTATTCACAAACTACAACATAAATAGGCCAAAGTTGTAGATAGCGATGAAATCATTATGAATAAAGAATTGTTTAGTTTTGTTAAAATAAACGTTCTTGCATTCCTATTTTCAAATCGTTATTTTCAACTTTTACACCTAATATTCATATGGTTTAATTATACAACATTTTAGATAGAGATGTATAATTTATTAAAAACTCCAGGGACATCATCTTAATAATATAACTAATATTTAAGGTTTTCTTGTAAAATGTTGGTTACTTAAAAAAGACCACAATGAAATATCGAGTGTTTCGAATGAGGAAAATATTTGAAATTTCTGAAGTGGAAGAATTTGAAAAAAAACAAAACTCTACACGTTTACATTTCCACTTTATACCTTGCATATTTAAAGAGAAATAAAATAGAAATGATTAGATCGTAAAAAATCAATAAAAATTCTGAGTTGCAAATAATATTGTTGCCAAGAAAATATTTCTCTGCGATCAAATTTATTACTTTTGAACCAAATTGATTCTATTAGGGATTTTGTAATCATTTGATTATAAGATTACAATAAAATATTGTTAATATTGATTTTCTTGATTTAGATGTGCTTCATAACTTTAAGTTTTGAAGTAAGATTATTGATTAAAAAAAATGTAACAAAAAAAATCAGAGATGTATTTTATATTAATTTAAACCTAGCAAAATTTATTGTCAAATTATCACTAATTCATCTATCACTTTCCTCATTTTTAACGTTCCCAATTTTCAATTTAACTTTAATTTTCAATAACGCATCTTTCGAAGAAGAATAATAACCTAAAAATCTATTACACTAAGTTATTATTTTTTATGTTTAGTCTATATCATATTTTTTTATCCTAAAAGTCCTTTGTGAAAAAAGCAGAAATTTTAATTTAGTAAATTTATTTTAATAAAATATTGGCCAAAAAAGAATTCTGGGACAAAAATATCCGTTAATTATTATGATATTTTCTAAAAAATCAACCTTTCAAATCTCTAAAATTATGTTAAATTTTGCATAATTTTCGAATATTTCTTGAAAAAACTAAAAAAAATTCCAAATAAAACAATTTTATGAAATTTAAATAGAAATCAGAAGAATGTTCAGAATCGGATTTACTTATATATTTAAAATTTATTGAAATATTTAAATTAATCGAAAGATTTATTTTACAGTACTAATTATTGATTTTGCACATATTTAATAGAGTCTAAAATTTTTAAAGTTTATTTTATTTACATATTTTCTAAAAAATGATATAAAAATTGATAATTTTATTAAATATTGTGAAAAAAATAAAGATAATAAAGTGCAAAAAATTCTAAAATCAATAATAAAAACAAAAAAAAAATTAATATTCTAAAAATATTATTATTATATAATAATTGTGAAAAAAAGAAAATTCATAAAATATTATATTAAAAAAAAGTCATAGTTAAAAACAATATAAATTTAAAAAGAAATCAATAGAAAAAATTAGATAATAATAATAATAATAATAAACAAATAAAAATAAGCATGTAAATCATATTAAGTTGTACACGGACTTCGCCGGAAAAACGAGACCAGTAATTGGCAACAGATTTTTTGCAAGTATTATCAGGCCCAGCGACCTTTGTGCACTTTTACCAAGTAAACAAATCGATTTCGACAGTGATAAAATAATTTACCAAAAACGTAAATATCAAAAAATAAATTATTCTTACATTCATGTTGGGATAGTAAGTCAATTTTGCGTCCTCCGTCAACGTGACATATTTGCGATTTTTCCGATCTTTGTTCAACTGGTTGCTAGACTTTTTGTAGAGATAGCCCTGAACAAAATCGCTACGATGATCACAGTCTTCAAATCGTAGTACAGATAAGCTCATGACACAAAAAACAATCAGCCAAACAAAAACTCATTATATTTTTAATGTGCAATATTGACAAGGAAAATCGAAAACAGAAATTTATTGAAATAAATTAGATCAATTATGCTTCTAATAATAACATGTTTATTTTTATAAGACGTCAAAAGTGAATAGTAAAATCAATTTTAGCAAAAAGGATAGAAAGTAAGAAATAAAAATATTTCCTCCCCGAGTGCAGATTAAATGAAGAATGATGGGTAAATCAATTTTCCAGTTTAATACATTCAGTATAATTAATTTAAAATCAATCTCAATAAAGAAGGTCAATAAATTGAGAAACATTTTCTGTATTGATCAAACGGTTCACAATATTTTTAACCTGTCGCGTTGATTTTAAAGTCAAAATAACCCCACGGTCATTAACTACCCACATTCTCTCATTTACTTTAACGATCGATTTTACCATTTTATTAATGGCACGATCAATAGAACTTATTAAAAATTATTCACAGGGATTGACAGTTCCAAGATTCCAACCAAACACTATCAATAACTATTTATACATATTGTCCAGAATAACTAATTTTAAGCCGAAAATTATTGATAATTAAAAAATATTTAAAATTTATATCATTTTATAATTTTGGTTTCAACACATAAAAGCAGTTCAATTTGGTTTAATAAAACAAAGATCGATTCTGGTAATTTTCTTAAAATCAATAAGAACATAATTTTTTTGATATGGAAAATTTTAAAAAACGATAATAATGCAATACTTTCATCTGGAGATGATTTTTTATAATTATTGACATTATTACTTAATTATTCGCCATTAATTTTCATTAAACATTTAACTTTATAAAAAATGTCGTTTTTCTAAAATTAATAAAAAAATATTTTCATTTTTTTAATATTTTGAAATTTTAAAGAAATTTTTTATTTATATTTAAGAATTCAGCAATAATAAACAATTAATATTTTAACTATCTTCATATTTTTATTTTAAAAATTAAATTTTATAGATAATCGATATTATAAAAATTATGTTTATAAATTTAAAAGATCGTTAAAAAATTATCAACATCTTAAGGTTTTTAAAATTTAAAAACACGACAACCAAAATCAAGCCCCAACATTTTTAAAACAAATTTTTCAAATAATTTCTAAAATTATCAATATTTTTATTTTATTGATAATCAATATTTTTCATTTTAATAATACAATATTATTGTGATAATAATAATAAAACCATTCAAAATCGATATTATTTTAATCAAATATTTTTATATTTTTCAACTTAAGTGTGACAATTATTACCAATTGTTATCAAAGGAAATAAAATTAATATAATAATCGATAATATTTTAATAGCAAATAGAAATATAATTGTAGTTATTGATTATGTCACAACCGTGATGAATCACATGACCTTCAGAAGCTGAAATCTTCAATAATGAAACTATGCGTTGAACCCTATCGAATGAAATTTCGTTTATTTTTAGATATCGATTTTAGTCATTAATCATTTTTTGAATTGAAAATAAGTTCGAAATCATCGTTTTGACAGACACTGCGGTTTTATTCCCAATGATTTTTCCACATTGACTGAGTGAGTGATTGATCGAGCGATCGAGCGACTTTGATGATGATGATGAATGAACGACTATCAATATCCAGTGGACTCAAAACATCAACCAATCATCAAATCTCACTGTCAGAACAAAATTGTTCGTGCAGAAAAAATGGCCCAAACGAAATGTACCTTTTGGTTTCATCGATTGATATAGATTTTCTCACTTACAAAATATCGGTCATTTATCAATTTTAAAAATATTAACAAAAAATAATTAAAATTTAAAAGTATATATTATAATATACATAAAATAATAATTATAAGCGTAAAAAAATTAAAACTAAATTTAAAAGAAATAATAATTTTAAAAAATGGTAATAAATATAAATACTCTAAATAATGAAAATAATACAAAAATGTAAAAATAATAAATAAAAATAAAATAATAATAAATAATAAAAATAAAATAATAATTATTATTAATTTTAATTACTTACTTTTTTATTATAGTATTATTATTATTTTAAAAATTTACGTGATAATAAATAAAATACTTCAATAAAAACAATTAATATTAAAGGTAAATGTAAATAAAATAAATAATAAAATAATAATTATTATTATTTTGGAAAACTACTACTACTAATAATAATCATAATCATAATAAAAATTGGCCTTGGAAAAGATTCAAGTCCACAAAAGTTGATCAGCTGCATTCTCGACTATTTCCCATCCGCTTTGGTTGTTTTGTACCCCGGGGAGACGGGCGACAATCCAATGGTGATGACTAACCCGTGAATGTTATTCATTTTCAATACCCTCGGTGTATCCCAATCAATGATGGATCAAAATAAAAAACATACACACATGCATACACACAAACAGTGATATCATACAGAAAATGACATGCACACTGACAAAATTTATTATTAATCAAGAAGACGGCGATCGAAGATCGATTGGCATGCACTAGGCACATACCTGCTTGACTGGAATCAATCTGCCACTGCCGATCCCATTCATTTGCTGCTTGGCTTTGTTGTCTACGACGAAATCCTTGTCTGGGGGCGGTTTCTGAATGCAATAGACAGAGATCAATAATTGCGCCATGTGAGATCGATCGTTTGTCATTTGGCCAGAAATGAACAGACACACAGAGAGAAAAATACATATGAATTAGACCTTACAAACAAATGTGATTTTCTCCTCGACTTTCGGTTCTGGGTAGGGGTGCTGGTCGGTGTGGGTGGGTCTTTAGCGATACAACCACCGCCATCTGTACTGCTGGCTGTCGATTTCTCCTGGATTCCGAAATTCACGAAAAACAATTAAAATTCACCATGGATTTTTATTCGATATTGGAATAGTACAAATCCACAGGTAATAACTTATGCCAAGACAAATCAACACGTGCAGCACATGGTGGCCCCATAGTAACGTTTTGAATATTCAGTAATCAGGATGCAATAAGATAGAATAGATTTCTTCAAAGGTAACATAAATGAATTGAGTTGCCCGTTCTTTATCGATTATCGATTATATTTAAAAATTAGAAATAAACATTGTTTTAGAAATGACTGAACTGAAGAGATCATGCTGAGAGAGATTTTCCAGATAAAAATATCAAAAAGTCTGTTTATTGCAGAAAGAAAACAAAACAAGATTAATGAAAAGACTGAAGAAAAAAATTGAACCGAAATCTGAGAAAAATATTTGATTTCATTTTGAAGTCTATAAATGAAATAAAGTATCAGAATTAGAATGGAAATGAAAAAGTACATAATTAGAGATAAAAAGAATTTATAAAGTCAATATATTGATTCCATAGCAATTAATATTTTACTTCCTATGGATTTTCTCATTATCAGTCGAAAGATTCGCATTAGTTTCCAGACCGAAAATTAATTGTCTAATTTTCATTGACTATTAAATTTGTTTTCCTCTCGAATTATTAATTTGGTTCTAAACTTCCGAGACCCTGATATTTCTTTCAATTTCTTCATCATTATATTATTTTTTAAAATATTATTAAAACTTATAAATATATAAAATAAAATTGATAATAAACTAACATATATTTTTTTAGATATTTTACAAATTTTATTTATAATTCTATTCATAATTAATTATATTAAAATCTCAAATCATGTGTTCAAATCAATGCATATATATATTGCATTTATTTCCAGAATTAAATCGCAAGACAAATATTTTACTTTCCAAGATTATTTTACTCAAGATTATATTGACATTCAAAGACCAGTATACATTAGTACGAAAATCTGTGCGAAAAAGATAACATTTGTATGTGAAAGTGATTTAGCACATCTAACTATTTATCGTAGAATTTCACATTTAGACATTATTAGACGATTTTCATTTATTTGGCAATAGTGGGTCTTTATTAGAAACTTTATCGATCAGGCACATTACAATCGAAAAGCTGAATTTTATTTTTATCAGTAAACCATTTTATCTATCCAACAACGACAATTAAAGTGGTGGAGAAAAAAATATAATAATAACAATAATTGATTAAAATTAAAAGACAAATTTTAAGAAACATTTAAATATAATATAAAAAATCCAATAATTTTGTGGGAAAATGATTCCATTTTTATTTTAATTTAAATGAGCAAAGTCACTTTGTTTTAGTTTTATTAATTGTGTAGATTTGAAAAATATTGATTCACAAATTTTAATAAATTATTTTAAGAAAATAATAATTCAATGGTTTCCTAAAAATAAATCGATTTAATTAATAATAAATAATATCATTTTTACCACGAACGACTATAAAAAATTATTTAAATTTAAATGATTTTTCCCACACCAAAAAAAACAAACAAATCAAAAATTAAATATAAATTAATTCACTGATAATAATAAAAAATGGAAATAATAAATAAAGATCTAATATTATTTTTAAATATTTATAAATAAAATTCAAAGAATACTTAATATAAAAATAAAAATAAAATAATAATAATAATAATAATAATAATAATAAAAATAATAATAATAATAATGAAAAGCTATAATATTTATCAGGGACAAAAGTATTAACACTCTTTACAAGGACCTCAGAAAAATTGAAAAAATCATGCTGATAAAGAAAATGCAAATCAATCATTAAAAGAAAAGTCAAAATTATCTGTAAAGAGCATGCTGGATGCATAAATGCAAAGCAAATATAGTCTATAAATTGATAATAACGAGTGTGGAACTGAATTCCTCCAAAATTTTTAAAATAACAAATTTTAATTTGACCTATAGAAATTTTATTCAGTTGAATTCCACGACACAATCAATAAATTTCAATTATTATTATTACCAAAATATTATGACCAATGGAGACTATAACTTTAGAACTGAGTGTGATTGTCCGAGAATATCATGAATTGTGAAATATCTTTTCTTATAAAAAAAAGCTGTGTATTAATTATAACTATTTTAAATTAATTAAAATTTTATAAATAATCAATAATCTAAATATCACAAGTTTATGTATTATCTGAATTTTATTGTATTCATCTCTATTCCTTACTCGCTAAAAGAAGATTACTTTCATTGATCTTTTCATAAAAAAAAGTAAAAATTCAAAAATGTATTTCTAAAAATAAAAAAAATTACTAAATGGTTTCTTTTAACTATTTTAATTAAATATCAATAAAGTTATAAAAAATCAATTATTTAAAACATTAAAATTAATTTATTGAAAAATAAATAAAAATATAAATCAGAATTTTGCCAATGAAATCAAAAAATTAATAATCTTTAAAGAAATATTTAAAATTATTAATATTATATAATGAATATTATTAAGTATTTTTTAAAAATTAATAATAATAATTTATAATTTCTATAAAAATGTTAAATGAAGAGAGAAAAAAAATGTTTCCAAAAAAAAATATGTGAATTTTAATTTTATTGATAACATGTAAATTATTATTATTATTATTATTATTATTATTATTATTATTATTATTATTATTATTATTATTATTATTA
>JBBMKC010070731.1:0-17336 GCA_037834085.1 Bipalium vagum | reverse complement strand
TTTATTTATTTCTTACTCATTGTCTTCAAGATATTTTCTTCACTGCTTATCCATCTCTAAAGGTATCATTATAAAAGACGAGTGTTCCACTGAAGACTTACTTTATTCCCACGAGACTTGGAAAGGTACTGCAGGCCAAAGTATTGTGTTTCTATGATATTGAGGTCCTTACAAATCTTAGTGATCAGATCGGATCCCTTGTACGATTTCTGTGGGAAATATTAAACCTTTATTCATAAGACGATAGAAGCTTACATTGAACTCATACATTTTGACAACCTCATTGAAGAGTCGAACCTCACAGGTAAACGTCTTTGTCTTCTTTTGATCCAGGTCCTCATTGCAATGCAATTTGGAGGTCTTTCTGGTTTCCATCGCCGAGGCTTGATACCTTTCAAATCTGGAATTGTTGAGTAGATTGAAATAATAGTAATTTTCAGTATCGGTCATATTTCTAAGTTATTTTTCATTTGTCAAAATGTCTTTATATTTAATTTTATTATGTAATTAATAATAATTTATCCAGGAAAAATATTTCCCTTTTTTTTTAAACATTTCGGGATATTTAAGATTCACTTACATATTTTAAAAAATCTCGTTATTATTTGACTTGTCAATTTTGATTGGCTGATTTGTTTATGAAAAATATTTAAGTTTCGTTGATTTCTGCTTTAACATTTTTTTAGCAAACTTTCATGTTATGACATTATTCAACAATGCCAAAAAATCTGCGATCGTATAAATCTGTAATTTCTACAGATTTGGTTCAGTACGATCATTTAACAGAGACCAATCAAACTTTAAATTGAGATCTTACATATTTGTATTTTACTACTTTCAACACTCATCAAGTATTCATTTCTTCATCATTTGTCTATATGAAGATTACCTTTTCACATTTGTTTTCGTTCTTACTCTCCAATTCTTCATATGGTGTATACGAAAACTACGGAACCTGTTTAGTTGACTCTTTCATGTTACTACTTGAGTTAAGTTAATGAATCGTTCTACTACTACATAATTATAAGATAAACTATTCTAAATATTGTCTCGTTTCATTGAACGTCCTTCCATTACTAGAACTAACGATGTACACGTTGTCCCTCAAATTCATCATTTCCCTAAATATTAAATTACGGATAAAGTCCGTTCGGATACTTACTGAAGTTGCGTAATTTTTTCCCGTAAAAAAGTATATAAGAAACGTTTAAAAAATTTCGCACATTTATTTCTTTAAGAAAATGAGTTCAGATGAATATACGTATTACTCCTCCATTGACATTCCACGGCTTGAGAGGTATAAGGATTTAGCGATGGAAAAAAGAAGAACCAAAGAATTGTATTTCCATGAGAACTTGGATAACATGAACGCTAAAAAGTACACCTGTCATATTCGACTCTTTAACGAAGAGGTCAAAATTTATACATTGAATGTACGCTGGTGCCGTTTTATCAATATTGGTTTAATATATATTTTAGAAATTTTATAAAGGGTCGGACTTGATCACCAAGGTTTGCAAAGATCTGTTTATTATTGAAAAACAATACTTCGGCCTTCAGTACCTTTCCAAGTCTCGTGGGAATAAGGTAAGTCTTCAATGGAACTCTCAACTTTTATAATGATACCTTTAGAGATGGATAAGCAGTGAAGAAAATATCTTGAAGACAATGAGTAAGAAATAAATAAATAAATAGAAAATATTATGTTTCTCTCATTTAGAAGGAATAAAAAATATAACATTCATCTTCATGTTCCAGTTTTATCCTCCGAACTGTGCATACCTGGAGGACTACATGACCATGTACTATCTCATCGAACAGCTCAAGAACGATGTTCGACATAAAAAGTATGAGGAATTTATTATTTTATGTTATTATTGTTACTTTTATTTATATAGAATCAAATGTTCTCAGGATCTCAGTAACTATTTGTCTGCCAAGTTGTTTTATGGTCAGTTTGGAGGCTTCGAAAAGAGTGTTTTGGAAAAGCTTCACCTTGGAAAGGAAATCTTACTCAACACTGAGATCATGAATGATAAATCGCTGAAGAGGGACTTCATTGAGGTTTATAAATCACTGAGGTACTTCGGAATTGTCTTAAATGAATACTATAATAATTTATCATTTAGTTACTATACATCTTTCGAAGCCGATCTCGATTTCATCAAGGACGTCTCAGATCTTCCTGACTACGGACAGGAGCGGTATCATGCAAGGGTAAGTATTCTTGCTCAGTGTTTGACCAATCAATAACTCTATTTCAGTCTACGAAGACGGAAAATTTTCAAATAGGAATTTCTCCTGTGGGAATATCAATTTGCAAAGAGAATACCAAAACCTTCAAGTGGAACGATTTCCGAGACTGCCATGAAATATTTGGAAACCTTAGAATTGTATTCGTTAACAGTTCCGGAGAGAAAAAGTCCAAGACCCTCAAGACATCAGATAATGAGTTTCTGATTGATCTGATCAAAACAAACGAATACGCTTACAGGTAAGGGTCGACATCAAATGAAAGTAAAAAGATTAATATCGGGTATTCAATTTTAGAATGATTCAAAAGAACAAAAAGTCCTTCATCATATCTGCGCTTCCAGAAAGACCAATTGTAAGTTCCTCGCTGTTTTATAACTTAAAATTATCCTTTGAAGACTCATTTTATATATTATCACTTTATTTATATAAATAAACATTTACAAAGACACTGATTTAATTGTTCCGATACCTTTAGGACATCGTGAGGTTTGTGAATCCTTCCATGGATCCACCAATTCTGCCTGAAAGAAATGTCGATAATAATTTATTGATACAGTCTCTTGCACCTTTAAATATTATAGGTGAAAAGGATTTGGGAAGCAAAGATGTTCCGAAAACCCTCACTGCGTCTTCTGAATCTGTTCTATATTCGACCGAGGATTCCTGGTTACAAAGTGATATTTCGTCGAATGAGTCCTTCTACAATCCTTTGGAAGAAAAACCACAAAGTGAAGATCTAGTTCGGTTCTCCGAAAAGTTATGTAATTCCATAAGAAATGATGATGTTGAGCTCATTTCACCTAGAGAAACTGGAATGGAAATTAAATATTATTCTTCCAGCTTAGCTTACAATGATGAAAGCCTTGGTCGTTTAACCATGGAAATGACCAATGATATGGAATATGATTCTATCTTTCCTATAATGGGAAAAGGTGACATTAAGCAGCAACATAAAGCCAGAGTTAATCTCTCTGAGGAAATCTCCTTGAATTCCGATCTAGATGGATCCGCAGACAGCAGAAATTTTAGAATGAATGAGAGAAACGAGACCAACATTAATCAACATTCTTCTTCTGTCTGCTTCCAGTCAAGGGATATGGATCCCATGGTTAAGTTCAATTCAGAACATGAAGTACCTCTATTTAATCCATTCAAGGATCCCCACCAAGAAACCAAACTCAGAAATACCTTACAAATGCAAAACAATAAAAAGCCTAATTTTGTTTGGAGATATTTTAAAAATATTGGAAAGAACAAAAGAGAAATGCCATAGCAAAAATATTTTAAATGTAGATTTTTGTTTTAATGAATACAATTTATACTTCTATATTGATTTTATTTATGTATCAATTATCCATTTCCTCTTCCTACATGACCTTACGTTACACGAAACTTATGTGGACCCATTTCAGTGGGCTACTCACGAATTCAACAAAACACTCTCGGTTTATCAGGGTTCAACAGAATATTGCCAAGTTGAACTTGTCAAGTGACCAAGTTGAAATTGTTTTACTTATACCTATCTCAAAAACAGACCTGCAACCTATTCAAATAAGAAGAAATGATTTCGAAAATATTATATTTTACAGTCATTTGGTTGGCAATTAAGCCTACAAATCGAAACATGCATTGAGTATTTTACTAATGTAAATTATCGAGTAATAGATACATAATTTTTTAGCCTATTATTATCAGGCCATTCAAAATGGTTCCTAATAAACCGGAAATGTGTGAAGATACAGGGTTTAACCTCACATTTCAAATATTTAACATTCAATTATATTTTTTCACATAAAATGTTAGCCTTCCGTAATTAGTTCTCTTTTTATGCATTTCGGAAGAAATACAAGCATATGTTGAAAATATACTGTACAATCATCAGCGGTAATTGTTACATTTTCAATTAATTCAAATATACACTTTTCGTTATCCGGTCTTTCTCGTCGGATGCATTTGGAAAACATATTCTCAATGGGATTGAGGAACGGGGAATATGAAGGTAAAAATTCTTCTTCAAGTGTTGCCTTAACAATATCATAATTGATTTCAATCAATGGTCAAAAATTATTGGTCAGTGATTGGTTGTCATCTGCGCGATCTTATTTAGTATAGTTTTATAGAACCAAGCACAATAATTACATCTGTTACTTATTGGATGGAACTGAAAATCTTTATGGATAAATTTGCACTGAAGTACGGAAAATTGAATGATCGATCTTCACCTATTCTTCCAAACGATAATGTTAGCCTTCACACTTCCCGAAAGACTATCAACATTGCAGGAGATGTAATAGGAAACTCTTAAACACCCTCCTCGACCATATTCATCTGATATTGCTCCGGTAGACTTTCATATCTTTCGAAGTTTGGATCATTTTTTCAAGGAAACAATTTAGAACACAGGAAAACACTGAAAAGTATTCCGGGACTTCATGTTGAACGTTATAAAAAGGTTTCCTTTTAAATGGCAGAAATGTATTAACAATATGAGTACATATTTCAATTAGTTACATTTTGTATGCCTTTCAAACCAGTAAATTTAAATGTTTGGTCGTAAGTCGACAACTTCATAAGGAAACAGCTAATATAATAAATCACTTCTTTAAATGGATATCAGGGTATTTGTCTATGTTCACCTTACTGAGTTGAAGTTTTACAAAATTACACATGTCAACCGTTTTTTGAAAAATAATACACAAGACCTTTTAAAACCTCTTTAATTTGATCCCTTTCAAGAGAGGAGTATGGACTCCTGTTTTTTTATTTGGGTGGCATTTATCGACTCCCACGAAAACCCATAGAGATTAAGTGCAATGCATTGATTTTCTCATTATCAACTTCGATGCCCGATCGATTTTTTCGTTTATTGTTCAAATCAAATTTCCAAGTTCAACTGACTAAACCAAATTTAACGTAAAAGTTCTATTTGAATGTTTCACAAAATGAGTCGGATATTTCTCCTGTATGTCGGTCTTTGGGCCTTTATAATTTATACATTTAATTTTCTGAATTTCTTTTCATTTTAACATATTTTCTCCATGTTTTTTAATTGCTCGAGATAGTTTGAATTTCAGTTTTTAATTTTTTAGAATTATATTTTTCCGATAGAAATGATAAAATGAAAAAAATATTAGAAATATAAATTGTTTATAAAATAAATATCAGATTTCAGTCTTATTATTATCAAAATTTATAATCTATTATCATGCTGAAATAAGGGTTTCCCAAAATCCCATAAAGTTATATAAGACTATTCGTAATAAAATTTATTACCCTTAAATAGATAAAAATTTATGTGACGTATAAATAATATTTCCCTCATCGAATTTGTGCCGCTTTATTTTTATTCTTCATTTCTTCAGAATTTAATTTAATTTGTCTCACGTCACAAAATAATTATTAATTTTATTAATACATAATTAATGTAAATATTTTAATAATTAGTTAAATATTTAATATTTTTATGTAATAAATATATAACAGGTACGTGATGAAACTTAAAAAAAGCTTAAAAAAATAAAAATAAAAGTTTTATAAGCAAGAAAGTTAAACTTTTTAATGTCTATTTAATTGTACCAACCAAAAAATATCTTGTTCATAAAACTGATTTCATGTAAACCATTTAATTAATGACACTGTTGAAATGCTGTTTGTTTTAATTTTCCAATAATTGTCCATTTATTTTCTTGAAGGAGTTATCGTGAACAACATAAATGAACTATAAGCTGTCCCATCTTTTTGACTATTTTGATTCGAGGCAAAAACGTTACTGTAACCGTCTGGCATGCGCGTGTGACTACAAGAGCATCTCTAACTTGAAAGAGTTTCGAGAGGATTGCGACAAAATGATCAACTGGTTCGGCACTCGATTAACAGAGTAAGACTTTAACTGAGAATTGTGTGAAAGTAAACTTTCACTTACTTCAGGCTTAATGTTGAGGTTCAATTGCGAAAAGTTGGAGTGGAAAGGAGAATCAATGGAGAGTTCATTCCCTTACCAAGAGTAATTATCGGCAGACTGGGCCGAGATTTGACCAAAAGAACGGTGCTGGTTTATGGCCATCTTGATGTGGATCCTGCTGATGAAATGGGTTGGGATACAGATCCGTTTGATTTGGTGGAAGTAACCGGCAATCTTGTGGGCAGAGGATCATCGGATGATAAAGGACCCTGTGTTACTTGGCTGAATGTCATTGAAGCCTTTCAGGTTTTTTAATTAATTTATTGGTACTATTGTACTTTAACAACCCTGTGTCATAAACAGACCAATCATCACACAGGGTTATTTTTAGATTTTATTTTATTTCGCATTTTTTAACAAGTTTTTATTAAAATTATTATGTTTTTAATGTATTTAACAGGTAAAAATTATAATAGATCCATCTTATAAGAAGTTCAAAATGTTTAATTTTTAAAAAATCTGAAAATAACCCTATTTTTTGATTGGTCGGTTTATAACATAGGGTTGTTAAAGTAAAATAGAACCAATTTATCTGATATCAAAAAGTTTCCCGAAGGGTATAGTCAGATAATTATTAGATGTAGGCATAAGTTTTAGTCCATTTTTAAAAAAATAAAATGTTATCAAAAGGTAATATATTTATTTTTACACGATAGGGACTCAAAAAATCAGTCATCAACATAATATCCATTATTGGAAATCATTTTTTGCGATTTTTCTGGTAATTGCTGAATTCCGGAACGATAGAAAGATATTTGTTTTGACGCAAGATAATTCTTGACAAAATCTCGTATCTGGTCAACATTTTGAAATAACATCAGGCTAATTCATTTTGCATTGAACGAAACAAATGAAAATCTGTAGGAGCAAGGTCTGGAGGAAGAACTTCCCAGCCTAACTGTAAAATTGTTTCCTGAGTATGTTTCGCTACATGCGGTCTTACGCGATCCTTGCCAGAAAAAAGGTCTTTTTCTCAATTTGTTTAGCCAAATGCAGAAATTGTTTGCTATAACATTCCGCATTAAGGGTTTCATCAGCTTGGAGGAGGTCATAATGAATGGGTCCTTTCATATCCCACCATACAAATAACCAATTTATTAATCGAATTATATTATCTACTTCAAAATAGGCAGTTACAATCAAATTACAGTGGAACGCCTGTTCCTAATTCCACCCCATTTTTCCTTAAGCATATAAACTTCAAGAGGTTTGAAGTCAGTAAATTTTAATTATTTTTTGGAAAAAATCGAAATTGCTAAACATAAATTCAATATCGAACTGTGGCATTTCAATTCTATATTTTTTAAAATTTTTTGATTGAAATTAATTATAAAATTAAAAATTATTTTTATTTTTAATGTATTTAGATGTAACACTTAATAATATTAATAAAATCTTTCAAAGTAATATTAATAAACATTTTAAGTAAATATTTATTCCTAATTCTTTGTAATTAATTAATTTCTCTTTTGCTTGAGTGGATTATATTTTCAAGTAGATTATTTTTGTACTAGTAGACTTATATAATTATATAACAGGCAGCTGGCGCTGCATAAATTATTTTATTTTCTTTTGCAGCAGCGGCGACTGCCTATGACAGAGAGGACTGTAAGCTCAAAGTACATAAAAAGATGGTAGATCTGCTTTTGTCAAAAAAGTGAATTGATGGGAAATTTATTTCTTTTTTTCTTTTATTGAAGAAGCACCTAAGATCATTGAAAACTTGGAAAATATGCTGATTTTGTGTTCCTTGTCATATCAGAATTTTGTCGACCTAATTAAATATCATAAGATAGAAAAGATACTTACTGAAACTTATGAACTGAAACCCAACAATCTCAAGCAAAGCGGAAATGTGATCGATTGTGTAGAATTTATTCTTGGTGAAATTTATTTCATTTTATGCAATACAACCATGTAAAGAAAATATGGCTATTACCAGCAACATTGAAACTGTTTCAATTGGTATAACATTTTGAAAAAAATCAAAACTTTAAAAAAAGTTATGATTTGGACATCTATTAGTACTGAAGATCTCAATATTTACTAATTCGAACATCAGGTCTTGGGATAAACTCAGAAATCTATAAAAATAATTTTTTGAACCGTCCTTTACTTCATATCTCAGGAATAATTACAGTTAAGATTAATACGTGTTTAAACTTATAAAAACATTATTAATTCTTAAAATGTTTGAACTCCTTTAAAAGAAAGTATACAGAAAACGTTTTGATAGTCTTTTATTTTGAATGTATTTCTTTTTTCCTTAATTTTTATATTTCATAAAATTATATTGATATCCGTAATAATGAAATAAATAGATAGTCTTGAGAAATGTGATACGTAAATAAATATAGATAATAATTAGTTAAGTTCCTGTAGATCCAAACAAAAAAATGATTATTTTCAAGTAAAATATGATTTTTATAAATTTAGAAACTTTAAATTATTAAATGTAAAAATCTTATCAAAACTATGATTAATTAAACAAGCTTTTAAAATAATTAATTTATTGTTTATTACAGGGTTATGCAGAAATATATAGAAAATTATTCAAAATATATAGAAAAATTTTCAGAAATATATAATGGAAATAAAAACTAAATAAATAATTGTCTCGCCAAGATTTTTCTATAAACCACCTCATGTTGCGAAAATAATCACTTAAATCTATATAGTTATGCATGAGTACTTGAGTAATCAATCGTCCCGATCTATAATGGTTCTCATAAAGGATAATACAGCATTTGCGAATTACAGCTTATGCGAGTATGGTCGCAGAAATCTGTAAGCAATACCTCATTCTGTCAACAACTTAATAACATCTTTGCGTTGATGGAACCTGCACTTGTCTATCACCAATACATCCTCAGGATTTCGATCGAAATGATTGCATAGCTTGTCACTAATAAAGTCCATTGAAAGATCCGTCTTTGATTTTGAAGCATAAAATTCCCGTAAATTTGATTTAATAGAAAACAAATGACAAAGCAATGAAAACTGACATTTTAATAGCAACCATGCAGTTGATATTTTTGGCTGACTAAAATGTGATCAAATTTAAATAGAAAAAATCGAATTTTTTTCTATATATTTATGAATAATTTTCTAAATATTTCTGAATAATTTTCTAAATATTTCTGAATAATTTTCTATATATTTTGAATAGATTTATATATATTTTTGCATAGAATTATATATATTTTGAATATTTTTCTATATATTTTTGCATAAACATATAATTGTTTAATAAGTAATTTATAATAATGTATTTAAGATTGAACTTTAATATCACTGTTGTTCTTTTGTCAAGGTTAATTTAATATTTATGAATTTTATATTTCTTTTGTTGTAATAATTTTTAGAATCCAGTCTTAGAGTGATTTTTTTAATTAGCGAAGCGTTTTATGGTAGTGCAGCGACCTTAATATCGACCATTTTCCAAAAATTTAAATAATATACTATATAATTACAAAATTAAAGATAAAAATTACTATTACTTTGAGATTTAATTAGTCATTTATAAGAAAAACAACATGCTGCATCTATTTCGAATTACAATGTTATTTGAGAACTTTAAATCATGCTGATAAAGTAGTTAAGTAACGAAGAATAATAAAGGTTTAATCAAATTGATTTTTAGTATAAAAAATGCTACCTGAGGTCATTTTTACTCTGTTCTTATAATTAAGTGTGGATGGCCAGTTATTCAAAAATGGAATAAAAAATTCAACTGAATTATTAATTTCAAAAACAAAGTTTTGTTAAAATTTTTCTATATAATTCTTTGGTACTGTTATGTTTAATATTCCTTGAGGCTGAAGCCGTATTTTATTTTTTATACTTTTTTAATGGATGCTGACAAATAAATTTCACTCCAAAAATTTACATGTCCTAGAGACTTTAATTGACTGAAATAAAAATGAAAACAATTGACTACAACGATTTATAGCTATAAAAATATTACAACCTTGATAACCTAATTAAAATTAAGAATAAATCTATCATTTCAATGAGAACGAAAGGTCCCTCACATAAAATTTTAAATTAAACAACATACAAAATAAAATTAAGTATAATATTAAGTGTACAATATATTAAGTAACTGATCTAAAAATGTATGTTACACAAATGATTCGGTGTTTCTGGAAGTCCCTCTTCGAGGTATATCTAGAAACTCTCTTCACAATTATATTCTTAATTATCAATTATAATAATAATTATTATTATAACATAAAGTAGTCATCGAGAATTAACACTTATTTATACTTTTATCTTCAGAAATTGCAAATTCCATTTCCTGTTAATTTAAAATTTCTATTCGAAGCTCACCAAGAGTCGGGATCCGAAGGTTTCAGAGCATTATTGATTGAAGAAAAACATAAATTTTTAAAGGTCTCTTTCTGAAATAGTTTTTTATTATTAAAAGATAATTCTCGATTATTTTTATAAATGATTTACTGACTTATAAAAAGGATTCTTTAACAGGTATTGATTTTTTAATTTATAATTAAATTATATTATACAGGGTGTCCCATAAGTCCCCGTGGAAACTAAACTTAAATATCTTTCAGTAAATTCAATCGATTGAAATTTCTATTTATATAATATTAAAGTATGTAAGTCTAAGTTTTGTTTTAATATTTTAAAATTAGATTTAACAAATGCCGCTTGATTTGAAGTTAAGAATCAAAATAATGGTCAAATTCAACTAGATTTGTGTTGTTAAACGGAAATTAAATGCCGAATTTGGGAAAACCTCAACAAGTGAAAGTGCTATAAGAGAGACTTTTCATCATTTTTGTGAGATTAGGTCGGTAGAAGATCGTGAACGTTCTGGAAGACCAAGGCTGATCACTGAAAATGAAGTTCAGAAAATGAGTGAAGTTATTGAAAGTGACCGGCAGTGTTCGATCTGTTGCAACCACATGTTCCATTTCGCGAACACTGGTCCCAATGTTGGAAAATGTGGATATTCAGAAAAATATCTTCATTTTAGATGAAGCAACGTTTTACGTATAAGGATTAGTAAAAAAAGTTAACGTCAGAGATTGGTCAGAAAGTAATTCACATATTACTTTAGAAATAACTAAAAAATCTCAGAAGGTTAATGCTTGGTGTGCTATGTCAAAAAAAATTATCGATTCGTATTTCTTTGAAGATGAGACTGTTAATGACAAAAATTATCTATAAATGCTTCAGGACTATTTTATGTTTGAATTGAGGAAAATGTACAAAATACGATCTCTGGTATTTCAGCAAGATGAAGCTCTTGCGAATTTTTCAGCGAATGTACGACGGTATCTTGACGCCAATTTTCCGAACCGGTGGATTGGAAGAGATGGTTCAATTCGATGGACTCCACGTTTACGAGATTTAACTCCTCTTGACTTCTATTTATAGGGCCACTTAAGGAATAAGATATATAAATCTGAAATCAAAAATATTGACGATTTAAAAACAAAAATCACCGAAGAAATAAAAAGTGTTACCACAGAAACTTTGAATAGTGTATTTTTAAATATTGTAAAACATATGAATTTATGTATATCAGTTAATGGTAGTCATTTCAAACAATTGTTGTATTTTTATATGAAATAAAAAATAAAAGATTTGCCTTTAATTTTATAAAGCAAACGATTAAGTATCTCAATCTGTTTAAGAAATATTAAAGTTTACTTTCCGCGGGGACTTATGGGACACCTTGTATATATTAAATTTTAGAAACTAAAATTTCATGCATAAATGAATTGATTACCCTAAGGATTACTTAAAATTTAATTTTTGACATTTTTTATCAAGATATTTTTAAATTAAAATTTCAAAAATTGATTTATTTCGTCACAAAAGTTCCTATATATTTGGTAACAATCTTTAACCCTTTATAGACATGAATTTTTAGATTTTAGAGGCAGCAGAAGTTTCATTTTGTTGCAAATCGAACAAAATAGACATTTCTATTAATTACGAAATCGGATATAAAAATTATTCCTAATTGTTTTATTATTACTCAAGTAGTTCGAAGTCTTAAAAAAAGTGATACAATTAAAACTGCCGCTCGTCAAAGAGTTAAGTAATTCATATTAGATTAGTGCAGAAATAATGTTCAGCTCTAAAGCCAATACTTTAAAATTCAAGACTCAATTCAAACAAAACATTACTGAAAATATAATCTTTGAGAATCCAAACTTTTCTGTCAGCTAAATAAAATGCCAGGCTTTTATAAGTGAAAACATTTTCGAAAGGGTTTTCTCACTTCTTCAAAAAATGGGACGATATCAAAACAACTTTTAGGGACTTTTAAATACACTTTGAATTTTTATTATTTACTATAAAAATATTAATTGACAATGACTTACAATCTGCCTTACAAGACTTTCCGCAAATAAATTTATCACGGGTTCTAAAGTTAACTGGTATACATTATAGGATATTTTTTTCTGACTTTAATCGTTCAGTTTGAAAGTCGATTTTAATGTCTGTGAATAATATAAAAATATCTAATCGGTTGGAAAAATAATCACTTGTTCCAAACAATTATTTATAATTATTCTTAGGACGTGGACTTCATCGTTATCAGTGACAACTATTGGCTGGGGGACGAGACACCTTGCGTTACGTACGGACTGAGAGGAGTGACTTATTTTTTCATTGAAATAGAATGTTCCAATTACGATTTACATTCCGGCGTTTACGGAGGCTGCATCGCCGAACCGATGGCCGACCTCGTTTTTATATTGAACTCCCTGAGAGATTATAAAGGCAAAATCCAAATTCCCCATTTTTATGACGATGTGGACGCCTTGACAAAAACCGAAATCGAGTAAAGATTACATTACTTATTTTTCATGAAATGTCGTTCCAGTTTCGGGAATTTCAATAGAAATTCGGTCTCCATTTTCCAAAATAAGTTTATCCAGGATTTTTGGATGATTGAGTAATTGTCGGTTTCCTATTATTTCTTTCCCCTTCTTACTCTCTTCTGTATGATTACAGATTTCGCATTTCATTTAATCTTCAGTCATATTTTTTTAGATGAAAAGTTTTATATTTTTTTTCACACTTGACTTATTTCACAGTTTTTTGAACTTTGATTTTAAAATTTTTCTCGAAACGTTTGTTTGATATAATAAGCATTCTGTGGAAAATAATTTTAATGTGAAAAATGTCCAAAATAATTATTAAATATCCTTAATAAGCTGGTGATAAGAACGTCGTCATTGGAACTGAAAAATTTAACCTAAAGTTTACAAAAACTAAAAAAATTAAAGTTACATTATTTAATTTTTTTATTTAATCTGAGTACCAACAGGATTGGACCATGTTCTATCTTTTATTAACATAAATAATAAAGCTGATCATAATTGAGAAAATGTTAATATTAGTAGATAAAATATATCCTTATCTAAAATCAGTTTGTATTGATTATTAAAATCTATTTGTTTATATAATAAGATTGAGAAACAGCGTTAATTGAATCGTTAAAATTACGGTTTGTGTGTCCTAATTTTTTAGTTCAAGTGGAGTTATATTTATGCAGTTATACATAGGATTGGTGATACTTCTTTTGAATAACGTGACACTTGATTGATTGACCTACTTAACAAAGTTAATCAATAAAATGTTCTATGCTTTTCCAAAAATGATCCGAGTGATTTCAAGCATTTCATACCAGATCCGATCCAATTCCGGAAAAAATGATCATAAACATTTTTAGGGTGTATGAGCCACAAACTCATGGAACACATACAG
Source organism: Bipalium vagum (assembly GCA_037834085.1). NCBI lineage: Eukaryota > Metazoa > Platyhelminthes > Tricladida > Geoplanidae > Bipalium > Bipalium vagum. Next base: position 3,367 of record JBBMKC010070731.1, on the reverse strand, counting down.
CTTCGATATTTTATTTTTCTAAATTCCTGACAGATTTGTATCGATTTTAAAATGTTTTTTTTTCCAAAATTTTTCTTTCGTTATACATAAATCATTTAAGTTTTTTCATTATTTAGATCATTTTTTGAAATAATATATTCTAGGAGTATCTTTTAAAGTACTTTAATGAAATGACAAACAATTTTTAGTCAATCATAAATAAGTTTAAATATTTTCTTAAAATACTTTAAAAACCAAAATTAAGAAACCTTAATTTTACATGAAAAACTTAACTTTACATGTCTTCGTCTCGTTGGTTAAGGACAACCCCCTCGTAATTAATCTTCCATTAATTAGACAGAAAACGGTTTGTTTTATATTTTTCACGTCGAAATGAAATTGATGTAAAATGTGTGAAAAATGATTCTGTGCGACGAAATACTTTTATAATTGAGTTTTCAGATTCGTTCCTTTAAATTTTAAAATTACAAGTATTTAAATATTAAAAAATATTAAAGCCACATATGTCAAATTAAACAAAACGAAGGCTTGACAGACTGCGTTGGACAGTTTTGAAAAATTGCCCTTACTCTCCGGACAAAGCCCTTTCAGATTATTACCTATTGGGATGTTTGCAGAATAATTTAACTGGCACTAAACTCAAATCGAGTGGTGAAACAATTTCACAAGTTCAATCTTTTCAAAGTTAAAAGATCATGATTTCTTTAAAGAAGACATTCAACAGGTTGTTGGGAACAGATTGTGAAATACAATGATGCATATATTTTAGACTAAGCAGTTTTTTGTCACATTACCTGTAATACATGTTATATTTTCAATAAAACATTTTACTAACATTTAATTTTAATTTCTCCAAGAACTATTTTGCTACCCTGATATATTTTTGTTATAAAATATGCTTTAAAACAATGTATCACTCAGATTGCTATTTGTTTCTCAACTGCGAACCTCTCTTAATGAAAAAGAACATTTTTAAGGTTACAAAAATGTGTTTCAATGAATTGGTAGATGGAAACCTCTAAAATTCTCGACAAATGATAATTTTTAATTATTAAATGAAAAGTGGCGAAAATATATAATTATTAATATATCATTATAATATATAATTATTATCAGGAAATATTATTCAACCATTGATTTCGATATGGAAAAGGCGTCCAGTAACATCGGAGCCAACAAGTTTCTCTTTGACACCAAGGAGGAAAATCTCTTGCACCGTTGGCGCTATCCGTGGATAACTGTTCATGGAGTCCAAGGTTCGTGGGACAAGCCAGGAGGAAAGTGTAACATACCACATAAGGTTTTGTATCTATAATTTCTTTGTGATATATAATTAGAATTTATTTCTTAATAAGTACAAAATTTATAATTTATTATAAATTATAAATAACCTCCGTTAATTTAAATGATTAAAAATATAAATTATTCATTTTGTTATTAATATATTATTGATATTAAAGAAATTCTGTCGATGTCACAAAAACTTCCTGTTTTAAACAAAACTGATTTTATAAAGTTTTTGTGAAAATGTACATAAACCCCCAGAACGTTAGACCCTTGATCAGGGAAACTTAGTTCAACATACGGCCTTATTTATTTAGGTAATATCACTATGCTACTATTACCATGGCCAACAACTCTGCTGATGATAGGGATTTATTTGAGAGTAAACAATTAAACAATTCTGAGTAAAAAGTGTAAAACAAATTGAAATCATAATAATAAAAATAATGATAATTTTTCATTGTTTTAGGTCATTGGTAAAGTGTCAGCACGAGTCGTACCACATCAGCATCCGGATAATGTGATAAAAATGATAGTGAGTTTCATAGAGAAAATCTTTAGGGACCGAGGCAGTCCAAATTCGTTGCGAGTGATTCCCTTTCAAGACGGCCATCCTTTCCTTGGAAATCCTGAAGATGACAACTTCATTGCTGCCAGAAGAGCAGTAGAAAGGGTTTGGAAGAAAAAACCAGATTTGACTCGAGAAGGTGCTTCCATTCCAGTAGTGGCAATGATCCAGGTTCGAAAGGAATAGGGGTTTTCTTAATTTTTTGATCCACAGGGAAATGTTCAATAAATGGTCCAAAAGCTTTAAAAATACCTTCTTTACAAAAGTTTTCATTTCTAATGAAAAAAAGCATTTACGATTATTATTATTATTATTATTATTTTTTTTTTTTTTATTTTTTTATTTTTTTATTTATTATTTTTTATTTTATTATTATTATTATTATTATTATTTTTATTATTATTATTCTTTATTATTATCATTATACAAATTTTCTTAATTTTTAAAAATTGATAATACTGTCGGATTTTGTTCACAAAACTTAATATATCCGACTTAGGGGCTTGATATAGTTTAGGTGTCACACATTGTGAATTCTTTACAAGACTTCTTTGGGAAATAAAAATACCAGGAATCATTGTCTACCAATAAATAATTACAGGGGGAAAATGAAAAGTTAAAAATCTTCTAAGTATAAGTATATCAGTGATCGGACCTCTTTGTTTGCATGGAACCTGTCAGGAATCCAAAATATATAATTGGTTTGGTAAGGCAGTTGTGGTTCAGTAAACGACGAATAAAGGCTGCATATTCAGAAATTATGTAAATATTCTCAAATGATTTTAGGGAGGAATTAAAAATAAGACGAATGAAAAGCATAAGAAGCAAAGTAAAAGAAAAAAATGGGACAGATGGAAAGGGAAATGATTTTCACGTACTCAGGAGTGTTTAGGAATCATCTGTGGATTGTACTGGTAGATGCTCTCAGAAAATTTCCATAACTCTGGAGAAGAATAAACTGCTCTCAGACAAGATTTGATAATCTTGTCTCCCGGAATCCTCTTTGTTATAATTTTTAATGAGAAAATACGACTTTTTGACGAAACAATCTTTGGCTTCATTTCCATAATTGCTTTCTGCTGCACAGATCTTCGTTTAATTAAAATTTTCTTTGATAATTATAATTGTCCTAAAGTACAATACCAATTAAAGTGCAAAACATTCGACATCGGCAAGTGCGCCCCATCACAATGGAAAATATTGCAATAAACACTTATTTTATGTCTCTCGTTTCATTATTTATTTTGGTAACAGTTGCACTTCCTTATTTAATTCCCTGGTTTATTTATTTAAGTAATTTATAATAATAATAATTATTATTATTTATTATTTATTCTTATCACTTTTATTGTTATCATTATTATTATTATTAATATTATTGTTAGCTGTGATATCAACAAAGTTAGTCATTTTGAACAATACATTTTTGAAAGACTCGTAAAACAATAATACTTAAACAAATTTTCCATTCTTAATAAATTAATATATTGTGCCATTAAAAATTAAAATAAAAAT
>JBBMKC010070624.1:0-17337 GCA_037834085.1 Bipalium vagum | reverse complement strand
TATTACTTTAAAAATTATTTTAAAAATATTTATTATTTATTATTTAATATTAATTAAAATTTAATCCTTACAATTATTATTATTATTATTATTATTATTATTAAGCATTCCGGTTTCGTGTTTAATTTAAAAATCAATAAAAAATTATGAAATATCATAAGGAATCTTAATAAATATTACTAATATATTTTCTTTAAATAATTATTTTTTCGACTTCACCTATTATCTAATATCAATTTCAAGTCCCTTTCTACAGATAATCTTTTCAAATCTGTGTATATCTTACCTTTTGTACTTTTACTTTTCAAAAAGAATAAATATGACCATTATTATTGATCACACCGACTGGCATTGAAAATAAGCCCTCTAATATTGGTAGTAATATTCAACATTTTCCTTTGTCTTGAACGTATTTTGCCTTTCACTAGAATTCTTAAATCCTAAATCGTTGAAACCATACACTTCGGGGTAAAAGAGGTTAAGAGATAGATAATATTTGCCGTAAGCCTCCACCGGTAAGAGAGAGAAATCTGAAAGGATTTCAAAGTAAATACGTTTTCTGTAATTAGAGATTGGTCAATATGCAATTAAGAAATTAATAAAAAAAATTGTTAAGGATATTTGATATTAATACAAATATATCATTTAATTGATTAAAACGTATTATATCAAATATCAATGACTGAAGAATAACTGATAAAAATTTCGAAGCATGTTTCATAATAACAAATGTTGATGTCGATTGATAAAAATTGTTTAATTGAAACAAAATTGATTATGTTCACAAGATTAATAAAATGTGTTTTTATGAGATATTTGTTAAAAAATATTAATTTTTTTAAATTTTTATTTTCTATTATCATTAAAATCATTATAATAATAAGGTAAGTGAGATTATTTGCGTGAAAGGAAGACTTAGGTCTTTTTCGTAGAAAACTGCAACCGAACTTGTTATTCTTGTCTGTATTTACGTCGACAGTCAGCCTATTTTTAAGTATCAGACTCGTGAAGACTTGTGAATTTTGGAAAAATAAACATTTTTTAAATCATAACAATTTTCTACTTGATGCCAAATATAGATATATAATAATATTTTCATATTTAAATAATTAATTAAGGAATAAAGAATACTTTTAATAAATTTAAAAGAAAAAATTTTTTATTTATTATTTTTATTATTAGTTGTTAATTATTATTTCAATTCGTATGTGTGAAATTTTGTTGAAACATTTATTTTTCACAAAAAGATGATTAAAATTAGAAAAAAGATTTGTTTTAATATATCAATATGAAAATCTTTTAGTATAAATTTAGAAACGAATAACCTTCATAATGAAAGAAATGAAAAATGATATTATATTGTATTCATGAGAGAATTAAAGATAAGATTGTACATAAAATGACCATTATTTAAAAGAATTAATGGAAAAAAATCCATGTTCGACAGTTCGAGAGAGTTTGCCACTAATCTTTTAGTGTTTCGAATCATTTGAAAACCATTGGAAAGATGAAAAAGCTCGATAAATGGATTCCTTACGAACTGAATAATAATCAAAAATACTGTGGTTTAATCTTAGTCCCTACTCTTATGCAATCAAAATGAACCATTTCTTGATCGAATACTCACGCGTGACTAAAAATGGATATTCTTAGAATAACCGTTAAGGATCAACGCAATGACCTTGTGAGATATATTGAAAGTTAGTCGGTAGATGTAGCTCAGCGGTCAGAGCAGTCCATGCGTGAAGAGTCCCAGGTTTGAATCCGGTATCTCCGAATAATTTTCAACTAACAGGCCTGATCTAGATGAAGATCCGAAACCATGTTTGCATCCAAATCAGAGAATGGTGGTTATTTGGTAGTCATGCATTGTAACTTTTTGAAATGTGGTGAAACCACTAACGCCAAAAATTACTGCATTAAAATCGAGTAAATGCTCAAAAATTTGTATGATAAACATCCGGATGTAGTGAATCGAATTGGCTTGATTTCACTTCACGACAACCGCATGTTTCATGGTTGACTTTGCAGGAGTTTGGTTACGAAGTTTTATTTTATCTACCATATTATTCACCAGATCTCTCATCAACTGACTTTCATTTTTTAAAACATCTGGACGCTTTTCTTCCAATGGAAAAATTTCATCAAACATGAGGCTTTTGAAATTTTTGTTCAACAAGTCATCGATTTCAGAATTCCTAAGTTTTATGTTACTTACATAGATAAATTTATTTCACAAAATATACTGATTCTAATGGTGATTAGTTTTCTTAATAAAAGTTCGTTTAAGATGATTTATTATTGATTAAACCTAAGATTAAAAAAACGAAATTTTATATTGAACAACCAAATATTTGCAAAAATATATCAATGAGAAGGTATTACCAATGATTAATACCTTTTCTTACATTCCAGTATTAAAAGAAAAGAATTAGTTTTGTTAATTTAATGCGGAAAAGTATTTGTAAGAATGATTGTCAGAAAATTCTATTCTGTGATGAAAAAAAGTTTACTATCAATGGCGTTTACAATTCACAAAACACAAGAATATGGGCTTTAACTATATCAGGGGCTGATGTACAGAACATTCATCAGAAACTTAAATTTCCTTCCAGTTTAATGATATGGATGGTTACATGTTATAATGGAACCACAAAAGTTGTATTCCTAAATGTAAAGGTAAATTGTAATACCTATATTGATAATATATTATTAGTAGCAGTCAAAGAAGGTAAAACATTGATGGGAGATAATTGGATGTCTCAACAAGATGGCTGTACTGTTCATGCAGTAAAACGTACACAAGAATGGTGTAAAACCCATTTTAGTTTGTTTATTCCTTCTGACAAATGGCCTCCAAATAGTCCTGATTTAAACCCGTTAGATTATTCAATTTGAACCGAACTGTGTCGGAATATAGATTGGAGAAAAACTGTAAACAAAAACACGCTTAAAGAAGAAATGTTGAAAAGATGCAAGAAAATTAGACAAGATGTTGTAAAGTGCATTTTGGACTCATGTACTACAAGATATGTTTTAGAGTACAACGTAATGAAGGAAATATTTTAGTTGATTAATTTATTAACTTTAATAAATATATACTCATGTCGTTCATCGTTATATATTTTACTTAAGGGCTTTTAAATTTATTCGTTTATTATTCCATGTTTTTAAAATTTCATTTATTCTGACCCACATATATATGTTATTTATTTATTATTATATATATTATATTATTTATTTATTATTATATTATTTATTTATATTTATATTTATATAGTCTTAGCATATATACACATTTATGCGTAGACTATCTATAAAATTAAATTAGTTGAATGATAATGAAATATTAATGATCTCATGTTAATATTCTTAGAAAAAATTAAAATCGTGTTGTTTTATTTATCCCTGTGTCGACTTCCTGAATCAATTCTCCAGAGTTTTCTAAATCAGAATCATATTAAAAGATTGTTAATGCACGTCTTATTTTATTTTTTTAAAAATATTTTAAACAGAATTTGTTTTAATGAACTTATTATTATTTATTTCCATTATCGTTTTATTCAATCAACCGATTGTTTTAATTTTTCCATTTGTACAATATTAATTTTTCTAAAAACACAGATCATTGGTGTCAGAGAGAAAGTAAAATTTTTTAATACATAATTTATATATCTCGAAATTCATCAACGCTGAGATAATGGGGTTCAATTAAGCAGACGAGATAATCATAAATCTTCCGAAATAGGATACCTTAAATATAGTTATATGAAAATATGAGCAAAAACTATTAAAGGCAGACTTAATGAAACGGTAATGACTTGAGACGCGCTCGACTGTTAGATTTTCCAAAATTAATATCAGACGTAAAAATTATTTGAGAAATTTTGCTGGTCATTATATTTTATGAAGTATTTGTGGGATCACTGACAATATGACTTTATAGCAACTATACTTCATATAATATTCGTATATGTTTATATGGTGCTTAGGAATGGAATTGAACTTCTTTGTCGTTTCGAAAAGGATTTGTGACCACTGACCGTTTTTTTATTTATATTAACAAACTGACTCTAAAAATATTCTTTTTTTAATTTGTTGTTTTAAATCAAATATTTCAATGTTAATAATTATTGACTACTACTGACCCCTAAAGCGTAACAATAGCTACAATTATTCATAGTAGAAAAACTCATAGAGAAACGTTTAATTGTAAATAAAATAATTTTTTGTCCAAATTTTTCTTTTTATTCTTTAAAATGTATTTGTGCCTGAGCCAGATGTCATACAGGAAAAAGGACTTCATTTTCGTAATCAGCTGCAAAAAATACACTATATTATCATAATGCCGTCTCCGATACAAAAAGAAGGTTTAAATTTGTAGAGTAGTGTAATTTATCTTTTATTTTATAAATGTCCTTATTATTGGAGCTTATTTATAACGGAAATATTTATAAAAAGAATAATAAAAATATTATTTGTTAATTTCATCAAAATGTGTTTTTTTTTCTTGTTAGTACCCCTGTTGTTTTATCTTTGTTGTCCATTGTGCCAGTTTCTATATCTAGATCTAACAATCCTTTAGGCGCTACCCCTGGTTCTCTTTCACAACTGAAACATCTGATCTTATCACAATTATTTCTTGGATGTTTATCTGATCCATTTGTGTAGAAATAATATATCTTTTCCCGACATTTCCAGCTGATATTCGAATATCCTTTTATACTTCAAGTCTTGTATCAGAATTGTCGTTTTGTTACATGTTTTCTCTGAAAAATATGAACTTCTTTATGTCATCACACTTTCAAAAAATTCCTGTAAGACTTTTCCCATTAGGTCCTAACTGCCTAGCTAATTTGTTCTCAATCAAAGTCATTGAGAATAAATCAAGATATTGCTGGTTAACCATTCTCTTTGTGTTAAAATAATGGAACACCTGCTTTGGTAATAGATTCGCTAATTATTATCCATTGCTTTATCGTATATTTTTCCGAATTAAAATTCCAATAATTAACGTTTATAAATCTTTAAAAGAATTCAATTTGTTAGTGAAACTTTATTCAATTTATAAATAAAGTGACTTATGGCCCACCAGGTACCATAGCTATTACATTTCATTTATTATTTTGAATATTTATTAAAAAATTAAAAATAAAAATCATAAGTATTAAAACTAAGTTATTTTATAAATTTAAATAAGAACATATCGTTAAGTTATCCAACAAGCTCTAAATTATGTCAAGGTTGTCTCGAATAAGTACAGAATTTACGGCAAATACAAAGATTTGTTACCTCACATGAACATACCCGTTTCAATAATGACAGGTTTGACTACATAAACTGGGGCTTCTTGATCGTTGATTAAAAACACCTTTTGTTTTAATTCATGATAATAATATTTATAAATTATATAATATTTTAATAATAATTAAATAAAAAAAATTATTTCCCTCCTGCACTTTTATTTATTTTGAATTTTGATTTCTTTCTTTAATTATTTTCATTAATTATTAGGTGTACAACTATAACTCCGGCTATTTTTAATAAGAAAACAAAGACATTTATTACAAATTTTGTTTAAAAACATTTATCGAAAATATATTCCATTGGAAGCTACAACCTTTGCCCACATTTCAGGTAACGAATGAATTCCATGAAAGAAAAACTTTGGCTCGTTTCATGAAATCCAGCTGTCAATCCAATTTTGAAGTCTTTAAGGGAACTGAATCGCTCTCCGGAAAGTGTTGATTGCAAAGATCGGAACAAAATGATAATCCGAAGGAGCGATGTCTGGTGAATAGGGCGGGTGAGGTAAGACTTCCCACCTTGTACCTTCTAAGTAATTATTTACAACTGAATTAACGTGTGGTCTTGCGTTATCATGTTGTAAAATTATCTTTTCGTGCCTAGTAACCCATTCCGGTTGTTTTTCATTCACAGCTTACTTCAAACGAATTAATTATGATCGATAAAGTTCTCCTTTCTGATCCCACACAACATAACTTTCAAACCGTGGACATTTTGTTTCGGTGTTGATGAACCGGGTTCACCTGGCATCACCCAAGCTGCTTTGCGTTTCGGATTGTCATAACGAAACCATTTTTCGTCTCCTGTGATAATTCGATGCAAAAACCTTTTCATTTTTTGTCTCTGAACAAGGACATCACAAATTGTTTTTCGCCGTTCAATGCATCTTTCTGTCAATTCATGTGGGATTTAAATTCCTAATTTTTGAATAATTCCTAAAGCTGCTAGACGTTTTGAAATGCATTGTTGAGTCACATTTAATGCAACAGCCAGATCAGATTGTGTTTGGCATGGGTCTTCGTCCAACAGCCTTCTCATATCTCTATCTTCACTTTTTTGTGGCTTCTCATGCTCCTTGTCGTTCGAATCATATTGGCCATTTCTAAAACGGCAAAACCAATCTTTACATGTGGTCATCGAAGGAGCATGTTCTCCATAGGTATCTCGAAGCAAGCGGTACGTTTCCGCTGCAGTTTTCTTGACAATAAAGTAATGTGGAATTACTTCCCGCAAATGTCGTTTATTTTGGATGAATATTGACATTTTGAATCGGTATAATATTTAAACAAAGAATATTAAAACAACTGTGTCGTGATATTATTAATTATATGATATTTTTGTTTAAAAATCTATTCAATATAATTTAGATATATATGCAAACAAAATTTTTATTATCATTTTAATTATCATTTTATTATCATTTTTTTCATAGTTGTACACCTAATATGTTTAGATACCAATGAGTTCAACCCCTACAGACCCCATATGAAGAATTATGCATTTGATATTGTATGTCCTATAACAGTGTCTTTTGAAGTAATTTACTCTATCGACATCAAAATTTAATAAATGTTTCTATTTTCGTACATTTGCTCTTTTAATGTCCTTCTTACCATTGATTAGTAAAAATATATATGTTTATCTGTTAACAATAATTCAGATCTGAAGGGGTTAATTATCTTTATAAAAGAATCAGTTTTTTTCTAATCGTATCTTTTTTCATAAAAATATTTATTATTTAATTAAATTATTTTATTATTTGTAATATTATATTATTTTATCATCTTGTATTTTGGTGTGAAAGATTAATTTTTTAAGGGAACTTATTCAGTTGTATATAAAGGACGAAGCTTGTTAACTAAAGATTACGTTGCTCTTAAAGAAGTTAAACTAGAAGAGGCAGAAGGAGCTCCTTGTACAGCAATTCGTGAGATATCTTTACTACGAAATCTAAGGCACTCGAATATCGTAACTCTCCATGACATTATTTACCAAAAAAATTATCTTACCCTGGTTTTCGAATATGTAGTTAGTTTTGTTCATAAAATAATTATTTATTAATTGTTATAATATTAAAAATATTTCTGTCCGTATCTGTCTGTAACATAAGTTCATAGAGTTCTATCAATGAAAGGAAACACAATTCAAACACAAAAATACGTATATATAATCGATAAAATATACATCATTTTGTTTGATTATTTGTCGCCATCTTTGAGGAAGCTTCATGATGTCATCCTCCTTGAACTTGTCTAATTTTTGAGCTATAAATACTAAATTTTGCTTGCTCAGAAAATTATTCACATTTTTATTGATGACATGGTAAAGTAAAAAGAAATAATTCAATACAAATCTGTTTGATGGATTTACATGGGATATTTATTTATAGTAATTATAATTTATATAATAATATTATTAATTATAATGTATAATCTATAATAATAATTATTATTATTATATATTATATATATTATGATAATATTATATATTATTATATTAATTATAAATTGTTATATTATATTATTACATTAATAATTTTAAATAATAATATAAACTTTAATGAGATAGTTACATTTATATTATAACAAATAAGATAAAATATAAAAACTTAAGCACTGAACTTCATTGACAGATTTTATTCAACTGAAATTTGGAAACTATGACAATTGCATAATAAAAGTCTCTTCAATTTTTATTAGTGTACAAAGCTGCTGACAGATATCCACAGTGAAACCAATCTTCGTAACACCGAAATTTGGCTTAGCAGGAGATATTTTATTTTATTTAATGTATTACAAAAAAAATTGCTTTCAAGAGTTGAATTTGGTGAAAATCTAAACTATTAATATGTTCACTACTTGAAAATTTCTGAAGGATTATTTGCAAGTGAAGGCTTAATGGACTTCAAAGATTGGGAAATTTAATTAATTAACGACATCGAAAGTAAAGTATATATTAAATGAGAACAAGATTGCAGATTCTTTGGATCATTAATTTAGCATAGTTAATAGAATTACTTCCGTGATCCAACAATTACAATCCAAAAATAATTTTTATCTGTTTTTCCCCTCGTTAATAGTAATATTTTTATCACCATTTTTATTATTCATGGCTTTGGGTGTGGGAATTAATTTCCAACAGTTTTTTAATAAAAAAATTAACTCGTTCATTTAAAATTAATAAAACATTTATTTCACGGAAAGTAATTTTAGTTGGAACCCACCATCTTTGACTACTTTTCAGACCGTATAGGAATCCTGATTGCTTAAAACAACCTATTGTCGATTCAATTTTTGATGTCTTAATAAGATTTAAACGTATACTCAGAAAGAGAATGATGCATAGATCAAAATAAATGAAAGTCTGATAGTGTAATGTCTAGTGAAAACGCGGGTGCGGTAAGATTTCCCAACTAAGTGTTTTCAAAGTTTCTTTAACTCGAATTACACCATGTGGCTTAGCGTTGCAAAATAGTGTTATCGCGTCTTGTTGATCTCTTGGAACTTATAGCTTGACTTAAATCGAGTAATTGTTGTTGATACCGCTCACCAGTTACATTTCTAGATGATTTCAACAAGTTCTAGTGAAAAATTCCCATTACGTCCGACCAAATACATAGCAATACTTTATTTCTATTACTCTATTTTCGTACTGCCGATGTTGATGGTTCAACCAGCATTGTCCAGGATTTCTTTTGATTATGTTTCTCATATCACACCCATTTTTTATCACCGGTTACAATTTGATGCAAAAATGGTTACCTTGGAAGAATTTCAAAAACAGTTTTGCAATTTTTTAATACCTTTCGATCAATTCATGAGGTAATCCATTATTTCCAAACACTTACTAACTGTATATCTGTCAACATTCAATGTTCGTGTCAGTTTGTCTTCTTGTACAAATTCTTGTAAGTCTTCATCTTCAAATTCCTTTGGTTACCCTTAACCTTTTTGTCTTCTACTTTTTATTCACCTCTGTTAAATCGGAAAGTAGTTTCGGATAGCGGATATGCAATAGGTCATGTTCGTCTTAATCTTGTTACAATAATCTAAAGGTTTTTCTGAGGATTTCTTTAAGTTAAAGCAAAATAATATTGCTTCACGAAAATGATCTTTGTCGATATATAATTTTACATTTCCGACTGAAATAATAATTAAGTTAACTAAGATAAACAAATAATCGATATTAATTTTAATAGATAAACTCAAATATTACCTTTTAGTTTTATTTTCGTTGAAAAATACAAACAAAATCATATTATAAATTAGTTTATTACAAAACGATGCAAACTAATTCCCACGCCTAATCTGTTCCCTCTTGCTAATTCTTAAATTTATATGATGAAAATTATAATTAATCGTAAATAAATATTTTATATTTTTTAGGAGAAAAATCTCAAGCAGTATATGGAAGAGAGAAATAATCAAGTTGAAACATCAATTATAAAATGTTTCATGAACCAGTTATTGAGAGGCCTGGACTTTTGTCATCAAAGGAGGATTCTTCACAGAGACTTAAAGCCACAGAATTTATTAATTAACGAAAAAAATGAACTGAAATTGGCAGATTTCGGTCAGATTTTTCCGTTCTATAGCTCACATTAACTGTTGTAAATTCCTTGTTTTTAGGACTTGCGAGAGCTCAGTCTATTCCTACCAAAGCTTATTCCAATGAAGTTGTTACTCTTTGGTAAGGTTTTTTATTGTTTCATTATTAATATTAATATAAAAAATTTAATCAATATTTTCTTGAACATTTCGGATAAAAAACATTGTCTTACAAATGTATATTGAAAACATTTTTATTTAATTTGTTGATCGACTTAGATCTTGATTTGAAGACTTGGTTAGGATCAAAAAACATTTTAGACCTTCTCTTTTAAGACAATATAATGCAGAAAATAAATTAGAAACTCTTCGTCTTACTGATGTATCTTTAACAGCAAAATATCTTAAAAATTGACCAATGAATTTTTCCATAACAACACCTCTGCTGAAAGTCTTTGGGAAGAAGCGTTCCATATTAGATTCAAGACCAGTTTAGTTACCATATTAACATCAAGAGTTGTAATAACTGTCTTTTTGGTTTCTCGAAGCATTTAATACTTATCTCTTATTATTGTGAATTATTTTAAGATCCTATTTAAAAACTTAATTGAAAAGTAATCCTTCAGTTAAGTGGTGTAAAATATTTTACGTTTGACACATCTAAGACATTGTTCAGATTGCACCCTCAGGAATGCATGTTGTGTGAAAGACATAAGAACAGCATATATGACGTTATAAGAACGCTTTTAAGGAAACAGATATCAATTTTACTGAAGGTTTATCAATTTAAATTTATGGGAAATCATTAATATTTCACAAATTATATAATTCAAATCAGGAGTCATGGGGATTTTAAAAATGTTAATAAAGAAATCAATTAGACTATTGAATGGCAAAAGTTATTTTTACTAAAAACTTGGAAAAAATCATAATAATAATAATAATAATAATAATAATTATTATTATTATTATTATATTATTAATATTAATAAATGAGTGCTAGTTAAAGATCACTGTTGAGGGTGTTTTCAATTTCTTTACTTATCATACACCTAACAATAATTATTGCATTCCCTACTGTGAATTTAGGTATGTTTTTTGGTTGATCAAATAAAACAAAATAATAAAATTTTTATCACTGAAAGTCGCCTTTGAAATGGCAACTGGAGAAAATTGATATTTATGATTTATAAAATTAAAAGAACTGTTTTGGTGAATTCTAAATGAAGCCATAACATATCATTTGGTTCAATACCAGCCTGTAATTATCCTCTTATATTGTTTCATTTTGTCATTTTGAGAAATAAAAATTATTTATTTGTTGTGAAAATGATCATCTTATCCTCGTATTCTTTCTCTTTTCTGTATTTTCTATCATTATTATTAATGCGATTATATTATTTTTATTTAAACTGGGAAAATGCTTCGTAAATTACCGTTTGCAACCAGAAGCAGAATAATTACTTCTCGTAATTTAAAGGTTGTAATGAGCCTCTGCTGCTTGGATTAGCAGTCTGGAGGATAATTATTATGTATCTCAATAATTTCATTATGGAGTTTTAATAATGTGTGAGGCTGCAACCCATTACCTACACTCTATTAGGAATTATTAAATTGAATCTTTGAAGGGAATTATTAAAATTATTGTTGTTTTTATCATTATTATTATCATTACTATTTTTAACACTGCTATTTTTTAACACCAAGATATTTCAAGTCCATAATTATATTTATTACGTAAAATAGGATTTTTCAGACTAATTAAATTATCACATCATTCAATTGTTCGATTTGTCTTATGCCTTTAACAAATTGTTTTAAATACTGTCAAACCTGTGATAAGAAACAGCAAATTTTGGAAAAACTGATCTGTTCACTATAGACTTTACGATAAAAAGTTACATAATCACACAATTAAAATAATTACGAATTGATAAATAACGGAATAACATTTTTTATTTTGTGATACGCCACACATTTCCAATTTTTTATGAAAAAATCGAACATTTTAATATTTTGTGATTCTCGTTTTCTTAATAACCCATCCTTCATTTTATGAACTTCATTCAATGTTTCGGGAATATATGTTTCTGTTTCATCTGTTTTTTTAAACTAATTGTTAAATATATTAAGTTATACTTTTAAATATAAAAAGTTATACTTTTAAATATATTAAGTTATACTTTTAAATATATTAAGTTATACTTTTAAATATATTAAGTTATACTTTTAAATATATTAAGGAATAACCCTGTATAACAGGAAAAACGTTTTCTAAGTTTATCAAAGAAATATATGGAATCATGAAATTTCATTTTGTATATTACTTTCTTCTTTTGGATCTTCTAAATGATCTGTTGCCTCTGTAAATTGATCAAGATCACTATCATCATTTTCGGTATTTATAAAACCTGTACAATCTACGTAAAAGTTCTTTAGTGCTTTCTGAAAGCAGTTTTAAATTACATCAACACTATCATTATTCCAGGCTTGTAAGATTATATGAAGAGAATTTATCAGTTTAAAATTTCTAGCCAAGAAATGATAATCAATATTTATTGATTCAAATTAAACAAATAAATTCCTGACAAGTATTTTTTTAATAATTTTGCTTAAAAGACAGATCATTCCTTGACCCAATTTCTGAATTATTGAAGAGGTATTAGGAGGTAAGTAAAGGGTCATTCATAAAAGACAGACATTTTAATTTATCAATAAACATATATTTTTACAACATTTTGAAACAGATTTAACTTTATTCAAAAATACGAGCAATGAGGTTATTTATGAAACAAGACATCTGAAAATTGAGTGCCTTGTACGTACAAGCACAGGTTATCACATTTTGGCATTGGCCCTTTGAAATGTCAGCCATCCTGTTTCGAATTTCTTTTAGCTCATCAATGGTTTGGGGTTTGTTGACATATACCTTATCTTTAAGATAACCCCAAAGATATAACATATAGTAAAAGACTGAATAGTAAGTAAATCTGAAGATCATTGGTTTTACGAAATGATTGCTTGTCTTCTGTCGAGGATATAACAGAAATAAATATATATAGAATATATATTAGGTTGTTTAAAAATTAATGTCTCTTTTTACAAATATCGTTTATTTTACGTTATTTTGACATGATTTTTGCATTGTTTTAATTCATATTATATATCATCTTTGAAGTGTTCGCTTTTCAAAATGTCTTCATTATTTAAATTTAAATTACCTACTTATTAATTTTATAAGACAATATGGAAAATAAGAAAATGCTTTCTTATACAAGTTTAAACTTCGTTGCAAAGCAGCAGGAGCAAGTCGTAAATTTAACTGCGTGTTTCTCGACAACGTTGATTCAATAATTTTCACAATGGAAGTGAGACACACGAGGACGAAAGTCGTAGACAAGACGGTCATCAGTAATAACCAATTGAAGGCTAACCAATTTAATACGAGTCGAATTCTCGTATGACAGATAGGGAACTTGATTGAAGATTTAGGTGTTACAATTGAAACAATCTTGAACCACAATAGCAGAACTTGGTAAGTTCAGAAAATCTCGACTAGTGGACTTCTTCGTTCATTTTGAGTGGCAATAATCATCATTAATTGTGACGTGCGATAAAAAGTTGATATTGTATGAACACCGATGGCTGTCATCTCACGAGATAGATTATGAACAGGCTTCACAACATTTTCAAACCCAAAGTTAGACCAAAGGAAGGTAACAGTGATTGTATGGTGGTCTGAGCTCGTGCTTTATTGAATCTGGTTGAAACGATTATAGCAGATATATACTGTCATGAAATGCACCAAAACTTCGACAACATCATCCAGCATTAGTCAATAGAAAAAAACCGATTCTGTGTCACGATAACGCTCGGAAGCAAGAAGCACAATTGACCCTACAAAAAATTTAACCAGTTAGGCTACGAAATTCTTCAATATTCACCATATTTCCCGGATCTTTCGCCCCGCTGATTTCCACTTCTTTAAACATTTGGAAATCTTAAGAAATAAATTTTTTAGAAATCAAGACAACTTTAAAACCGCCTTCAAGGACTTCGTCCGTTTTAAAACTCGTAAATTTTTTGTTACTGGCATAAATAAACTTGTCTTGTTGGTCAAAATTTATTGAATCAAATATTTTCTTTAATATTAATCAATGAAGTTTCGTTTTAGTTGAAATAAATGCATTAAACGTTTAAGGTCAAAAACCGACATTATTTTTTAAACAATTTAATAATATAACATAAAATTTATCTAAAAATCTCATTATTTATTTAAACCAATCAAAATGTTTTAATATTTTTTTTCCTTTCATAATTTTGAAAGTTAATAAAAAATAACTAGAACTTTAGCAATTTTTACATTAATTATTTCACAAAATTATTTCTCGTTAATAAAAAGAAATTAAACTCTCTCTACAACAATTACATTAAATCAATTTAATTAGATCAACTAAACCCACATTCACCGTATAACGAGATGATATCTGTTATAAATAAGATAAAAATTAACATTTTCGTCTCGCAATTTTTCAAAGTAATTAACTTTAGAAGGTCCGTGAAATTATTTATTACGTCGTAAAAAATAATGTAATAAAAAATTGATTTTTAATTGTTAAAATGTCTAGAAATATTTCTAGTATCATATTTATATATATTATATTATATATATTTTATATATATGAAAAGAAATGAAATTAGATTGGACAAAATATTTTTGATGGCACTTAATGGAATTATTTATTTATAATTTGATCCCCACCCAAAATGTTTTGCGAGCTCTAAACTCATTTTGAAGCGATAATATATTGCCCAATTATTATTGGAAATAAAAATAATAATAATAATAATAAATAATCGTTGTTAAACAAATAATTATCATTGACATAACCGGTTGCCCATTGATGATTTATATTGTTATTTATATTTTTTTATATTCCTTTTTTTATTGATTTTCAGCAACTCAATCAAATATATTTATTTATTTATTTATTTCTCACCAGAATCGAATTCGTTGGAGATAAAATAATTTATATATCAAAATAGAATCGTTGCACTTGACGCTGCTGTGGAAAACGATCTTGACTATAACATTTAAACATTTTAATTGCTTCAGTAAGATTAGATAAAAGAGAAAAGAGGGATTTTTCGAAAAATTGTGAAAATAATTTCTCGCTTTCCTTTTGTATTTATCTCAAGTCTTAATGATTGTTTTATTTGATTTTGTTTGAAGTGTTAATAGTTATTTCTTTTTATTTTTTCAATATTTGTTAATTCAATTTTAATGACGCCATCAAATAATCTATAAAAACAAAAAATTACATTTAATTGATAATTTATTGATCAATATTTGGATTGTACTTTTTTGTACTTTTTTTAATAATTATTTGTTATATATTTATTATTTTCAATATTATTATTTTATTATATTTATTATTATTTCATTATATTTATTTATTTTAATTTAATTTATTTTAATTTAACTTTATTTTATTTATTATTATTTTTTTATATTTATCATTTTAAATATAAATTTAAAATGTATTCTTTTTTAAGCTTTTTATATTATTTATTATTTTATTAATATCAACTTTGTAAATTTTTTTTCATCATTATACTTTTTTAAAAATAATTTTGAGTATATTATTAATATTAAATATTATTTCAATTATATATTTTTCTAGAAATATTTAATTTGCAAATGACTTTTTTTCTTTTATTTTCAAAAATTAATTCCTAAAATTTGATAATTTAAGAAAATTATGAAACATTCTATTTTTAAATATTTTTTAACTTTTATTAGTAAATTTTTTTATTTTTTATTTAAATTTTGTTTTAACATATTGCTTTAAGAATAATTATCATAATAATGTTTTTAAATAATTCGAAAACTTTTAAATCTAAACGATATTGTTTAGAACAGTAAAATTATCATATTCTAAATAAAATCTGTGAATATTAAATATTTTCAAAGTTATAATTGCATTATAATTATCGATTTAAACAATAATAACACAGGAGATAAATATGGATATTTTATTTCTTTCAATATTTGATTGTTATTATTATTATTATTATTATTATTATTATTATTATTATTATTATTATATTAGTATTATATTTATTACTATTATATTTATTATTTATATTATTTATCGTTCCATTGAAACAATATTTTCAAAATTCTTACTCATTGATAACAATAGCAATAACAGTAAAAAGAACCATTAAATAAAAGTCATTATGACATCAAAGGTTCTCTATTATTTTTTTGTTATAATTAATACGAAAGCTTCATATAGCAAAGTTTGATTTTAGAAATTTATTGTCCCACAACAATTCCCTTGGTGAAATAATTAGTTTCCAGCTTAACAATAACGAGAGGGCAAGTTTATTTTAATTTTTAAGCGAAAGATAATAATAAAAAATAAAAATAAATAAATAAAATTTCAGTCTCATTTTCTGTGACAGAAAATAAAGAGACTTAATTCCTTTTCACTCTCAAAATTGTTTTACTGATAGAAAAATTCTAATTTTAATTAATATGAGTTACTTCTGTTTTTAAGTGAAATATTTAAACAAAAAACGCAGTATGGACCATAGTTTTTCTTTTTTTGATGAAGCAAAATTCTTGTTGGAAAAACACTGTGACACAAAACGTGAATGTCGTTTGTTTTAATATTCTAAAAATGTCGTCTAAATTATATCCTTTTGGTAAAAATTTTTAATTTATGAAATCCAATGTATAAATTACGTTCTCTCGTAATATCTTCAACAAGTCGTCTCAGTCGCGAGTATCGTCTTTATAATTATTATGTGTTTTTACTTCTCAATAAATAACTGCATTGGGATTTTCCCTTTGGTTTTCTGAGATCCTTTAAAAATTATTAATTGACTATTATGTGTTGTCATTGGCTGTTTTGTGATAGAAAAAGTCTTGTGATATAATTAATAAATCCATATATACATATTTTTACTTGATTTAGTAGTTGGCTTGTTTTGACGAGTATACATGGAAAATAAAATTCTTAGAGAAATCCATGATTTCTTAGCAAATGAATAAATGAAATTTATTATTTTTTTTTATTACTATTAATATTATTATTATTATTTTATTATTATTAGTAGTAGAAGTAGTATTTTTTTGAATTTATTTAAATATCTAAATTTAAGTTATATCAAAATGAAAGTTAATATTTAAGTTATATATATATATATGAAAGTTTGATTTACTAGAGACATTTAACATTAATATTAAAAAAATCTACATTAATAATAATAATTATAATAATAATAAAAAAAAATCAATATTAATATTAATAAATAAATAAAAATTAATTTAGAATCATTTTATTATAAATCATTTATTTTAATTTAAGTTATATTTGTCATATTTTTCTATGACTCAGCAAATTATTAGGATTATGAAAAAAATATATAAAATTTCTTTATTTTTATGTTATTATTGAAGTGTTTGGTTTAA
>JBBMKC010070513.1:0-17338 GCA_037834085.1 Bipalium vagum | reverse complement strand
ATTATTATTATTATTATTATTATTATTATTATTATTATTATTATTATTATTATTATTATTATTGCTATTACTATTACAAGTATTATTATTACTGATAATAAATTATAAAGAAAGTTCCTAATTGCCTACCTATCTTCCAGAATTACTCTGTCTTAACAAATAAGGATGGGTAACAAAAATAACCAATAACATTGGTCGATAAGAGATTTAAGCTCTTTCCGCAACCGCCAGGCATCGTGATCGAGGAGTTTGCAGTGACCAGCTTAACGATATAATAAAAATAATTAATAATACTATTATCATTTGTATTTTTTATAATAAAGAAAAGTAGAAATATTTCAGATATTGCTAACAAAAAATTTTTTTAAATTTTTATTAAATGTGAACTTAAAAATCAACTTCCCAAATTATTAATAATCAATAATAATTGTTTAGCTCGTGTTGAATTTAGCCTAAAATATTTAAGTAAAAATTGCCATTTCTGAGCCTTTTTGAGAGAATTAATTTATATTTTTCAAAACTTTGCAAATTGCTTAGAATCTAGGACTCTTAGGGAAGTAGAATAATATTGTTTTAATGAAACTTTAAGATATAATTAAGTAAATTTTTTCTCCTACTTGTAAAAGTAAATTCTATGAATGAAATTTGTTTTATTAAATGAGTCTTAAATTTATTTAAGTTTTTATGAATTTTGGAAAGTGTTGACAGATTTTCTGTTTAATTTTTTCAAATATTTTTATAAATATGTTTTATTCATTGATTGTTCTAAAACCAAGGAAAATTTTTTTGTTTATCAATTTTTTTAGCAAACTATATTTTATTTAAATTTTAAAAATTTATATTAAATCGATTAAAGTGGATTTTGTTTAAATAATATATTTATTAAAATATGATAGATATGCGTATGAATCTCGATTTGAAAATTGACATCATTCAATGTTATTATGCAGATTCAAGTTCTCCTTTGAACTGCAATTAGGAAAAAATATGTGTCTGCATAGAATTTAATTCCAAATTCTTTATGGAACCATTTTTCTTCCGTGAAACAATAAATAAGAATAATTACCTTGACATGTTGAAAAATGTAGTTCGTCATGAACTTATAAAAAGAAAATTAATGAAATCAACGTACTTCATACAGGATGGAGCATTCCAGTATTATGCCAATGATGTCCAAAAAATTTTAAATGAAACATTTGGTCTGCACAAGATCATATCCAGGGGATGTGCCCCAAATTGACCTTCTCGTTTACCAGACCTGAAACCAGTTGATTATTGGTTTTCGGGTTAACTGAAGGCAAGGGTTTTCCATTACAAAACACCGAAAATTATTATGAAACTGGAAAATCGAATAAAAGAAGAATGCTGCCGTTTACTCCCAAAGAGCTGTAAACTACAATACTGTCCTTTCCATGGAGAATTGGTTTGATGCTAACTGCTGAAGGCATTTTAAGAAAATTTTATAGGAAAAACTATTGTATTCGACCTATTAAATACATTAATTTATATAATACATAATTACACTTCGTTTGTATTTGTTTATTTACCTTATTGGTGAGCGTTAATTTCTTTCATTAAGAACTTAGAACAATCTTTAATTCCAAAAAAGCTGCAAAAACCCTTTGATTATTCGATTACTTTTTCAAAAAACACTACAAAGTAAAGATTTTTTTTAAAAATTAAAAATTTTAATTCTTTTTAAAAAATAATATAATTATAATTTTCTGTCCTTTCTTTATTTTATTCTGATAATGTTTCCTCTCATTTTATAAATGAATATATAAATAAAGAAATAATATATTTCAACCTAGGAATAAGAAATACTTCATCAATAATTAATCTAGTTGAGGTCATTTTTGACATTATAATTATTTTCCCTTCACAAAACTTGAGCGACTGAATGAAACATTTTTGAAAGGTTTTTGAAATTTTCGGAGTACATCAGTATCTTGGCTTTATTAAAAGGTCGTTTCTGTCTTAACTTCTAATAGAAGAAATTAACCACTTATGTTAGACAAACATTTTTGCTATAAATTTCTTCATTGCATAATGAATTATGAGGATGAGGAAAATTTTAGGTTTTCTTCTTGAAATAAATTTTCTTTTTAATTAATTCATCAATGAAAACATTTTTATTTTTTATATCAATTTTTTATTAAAGCTTTGCACTTTGAGTTGGAAAATAATCCATAATTAAGCTACATACTAAATGCAAGAAAATTTCATTTATTATAATAAATATATATTATTATTATTATTCTGACATCACCACAAATGAAATTAAATAACAAAATACTTAAAAATTTCTTTTTTACAGATATGACACTAGTCGATTTAGCCATATAGACCGTGAACTCCCTCCTATTCCAAACAATTGCTCTAATCAATCAAATGATACCAATTTCAATAATCCAATAATTGAACCTGAAGCTTTATCTGTAAAGGAATCTAAATTCTATAATGAATTAAGGCCAGCTGATGAAACTGATAGTGATAAGCCAAACGTATCCATAAACGATCCATCTCTATTTAAGGAAAGTTTCGATAATATCCCTTTATCACCGATAAAATTTGATAAATTTCAAATATCAAATATGGAATGTCCAAGGTGTTGCTGTGACAGCCAACAGGATATTCGTGGCAGTGATGATCTGAGCTCCAATGATTATGATCCCACATATGCAGCAATCAAACGTAAGAAGCCCAGTTGTCCGGTTTGTGGAGTACCATCTGTATATACTCCGGCTCACTCTAACAGAAATAGCAGTCTATCATTGCAGCTTAGCAGTTGCTTAACATCTCCGATTCACAATATGAATATGAAGCCATTAACTTGCGTAATATATTTCACTTTTTGTTGAACTATAACTTTATTTCATCAAATGTCGTATTTGCTGCTATAAATTGTATTGCCAGTATTATTTTTACCATAATATTCTTGCGCTTAACCTACTGAAGATAAATCTTTTTTTTGACAAAATTTTAAAAAATTATGCAAGACCAAAAATAAACAGTAAATAATAAATTTTCTGTGTAAACAGTGTGTTCTATGGGAAACATGACTTATATATTACAAAAAAACAATGATATGGCATCTTTTAATGAGTAATTTCATTGGTTAAAGTTTGGTTAAAAGCCTGTGAGATATTGCAAATGAATAAAACTGTTTGTAGAAAACATTTCTTAAATGTATTTAAGTGGTATTTCAGATATCGAGATGGCAGAGAACGTACTCAAGACGATCATCACTTGATTTCTCTAGAAGAAAATGTGCAGTATTTGAAATTCTCAGAAAATACCGCGTTGTATTTATCATACTTATTGAGTAAATCAATAATATTCCCAGGACAACTCTCAGTCAACTTTTAATAGAGAATTTTTGGAATCAGAAGGTTTACTTGTGATCTGGTCCTCATCCACTAACAGATAATAAAGAAATCAATATGATATATAGATGGCCTGAAAAGATCATCTGGTTCATTGGAAGCTGGAAATGAAATGTGGTGAACCATCAAGAAGCCTCCAAAGTTGAAAACAGATTTCAACAGATAAGTTTACAAAAAATATACCCGTAAAGTAACTGAATCAAGAAGTTATTAATATCTTTCAAAGGTATCATCCATGAAAAATATTATATTTATGTGCCGTCGAGTTTTTAAAAAATTCGAGTTCTTCTCGAATACTATGGCTCTGTACCTTTTTTGCATGTCAATGAAACAACAAAAATGTAGATTAGTACTTGAATATTTGATCAGGTATTTACATGGATTACTGTCCTTTTTATTTACTAAATTTGGCATCGTATAACTTCTTCGTATTCACAATATTTATAGTAGCTTAGAAGGCACAACGCCATTTAAGACAGCCAGTAAATTGTGTAACCCAGGTTTTCCGACTTGTCTCAAAATTATTCTCTTCATTACCTTGAAATATTTTATACCGCTTCTAAAGCTGTATATTCTCAAGGAATATCGTATACCTATATTATTATTTGTTCATATTTTAAGAGTGTTCTTTTATTTCACACCATTCACCTTTCCCATGGAAGATAACCTCTAAAATTTTTAATTTGATTTATGACATTTGCAAAAATAATTTATTACAAAATTCTCAGAATTTTCTGCACAAGGAAGTGCTAATTATTTCTTGGACGTTTAATATCCAGTCTGTTTTATGTTGCTATCAAAAAATATAATTGATATCAACATCTTACAAAAATAAGTCCGCAGCAGCCAACTTTATAGATGAACTCTAAACTAAACTGAAAAATCTGCAACAGAACGAAAATGATATTTTACTAAAATAATTTAAAGAGACTAGACAGCAATTTTTGTCAAAAAAGTCATCAATGGAACTAGTGGGAAGTAGCGTCATTTGATTGGCTAGTAGAAAATTTAGAATCCGATGCAACTGACATTTAGTCATGGCAACGTAATTTGACCAAATTTAACTAATCTCGTAACGCGTTGTCGTGACGACAACAAAATATGCCCGTGTCTAGTTCGTAATTAATATTCAATTTTGCTGTTTAATATAATTTTCATTCAGGATTCATTGAATAACTCTACTTATGCCAGCATAACAAAATTACCGAAAGCCATTCCAGAAATCTGCAGCAACAAGGATGCTAGCAGTTCCGGTTCATCAACGATCAAACGACAAAGAAGTATTTCTATTATCTTTTGCACATATGAAAGTTCATTTTATTTCTTTGATTTTCAAACCGTTTCATTTTATTAGCCTGATTTGGTTTCGAATTATAGAATTAGTTGTAGGTAGACGTTTTTAGAGATGAAATATAATAAAAATTAAAAATAAACATCGAGATGAATTATAACATTCACTGATAAAAATAAGATTGGATATCAGTTATCACTCTTATCCAACCTCCCTATGATAACAAGGGGAAACGATTTCCATACAATGATCAATGCTTAGTTTACAAAAGCTGTCATTCCGGACACTTTGAATGCATCTAAATAAATATATGATATCTTTTAATAGAAATTCGTGATCTCTTCCTATTGCAGTATCTCACCACTCACCTTTCCTGTGTATTTCTCTGTTACTTTACTAATGATTAAAAATCATCTGTGATAATAAAACAATCTATCGACAATATAGGATAAATATTTCTTCCTTAGAACTTATTCGGACTGATCTAATTTTAAAGTATAAAATTTGATTTATTATAATATGACAACTCACTCCGTATATAAAATATGATGTCATCCAGCTTAAATAAAATAAACCTAAAAAGAATCCTCTACCTAAGATTCTCTTATTAAATTGGTCGGAAAGTTGTGAGCGCTTATGATATATTTTATTTGATCTAAATAAATTCAAGAGAAACTTTGATTCAGTCAAATTTAAAATTAATGAGTTTACGTGTGGTGCTGGAAAAATTCGTTAAATCTCGTACTTCAAATGATTGACAATCAAAAACTCGACCTTGAGTTGATATAAATCATTTAAGTGAATCTAAATTAATGAATTTATTTTAGATAGGTAAACATCTGAAACAGAAGCTATATATAAAATAAAACTTTCATGCGAAATTTATCCTTTGATGATTTACTATGATCTTAAATGTGGCATTACGCTTAAGAAGTGTTTAAATCCTTTCTGGATGAAGCACGACCTAAGAGATATATTTACAAATGGTTCACAGAATTACTGTGTTGATGCACATGTCTGACTGATGAATTTAGTCACGGTAGACTATCAACATCCATTTCAGCTATGAATATTGATGATTTGTATGAAATGATTGAAATAGATCGATATATCAAATATCGTACATTAATACATCCTTTGGTATTGGCATAAAATCAAGGAAAGCTATTTTTACACAGTCGTCTCAATGTATGGAAGCTTTGCAGTCGTTGGATCCCACAGAATTTAACATCTTTTGAAAAGGAAGATCTTATTAAATGATGTCAGCAATGCTCCAGAAATGTAAAAAGTTTAATTCAAATTTTATTTACAACATCATCACTGGTAATGAAACTGAATTTATTCGTTCGAACTTGAAAATAAACAGCAATTCACAGTGCTGCAAATAGAATGACTACCTGTTTCTTCGGTTTAAAATGACATCTGGCAACGATCACTTTAGAGAAGTAAAAAACTATGAATGCTAAATGGTATACAGCAGTTTTCTTAGGAAAGGTGATTTCCAAAATTAGATAGAACATGTGAAATCGACAAACTCAACATCATGGTAACCGCTGATTTCACAGTCACTAGAATGAAGAATTAATAATACATAACTTGTATTCAACTAATTCATTCGTAGGCAAAATTGGTTGACATTAAAGGCAATTATTCTGAAAAAAGTTTATCTATTTTTGATTTTCAAGTACTCGATTGCACAATCATCTTTATCGATCTACTTAATATTAATCAATTAAAAATATAGTAGATTCTCAATAATCTTTTATGGTCAACTAAGATTTACTTTTATCCACATCTTTATTCATAGCCTGTCATGATCTACCAACAGAATTTTGTGTTTTCTTCAAAAATGTACTGAACAAGATTCTTCAATTCATTGTAATCAAGTTCCTGATTGACTCCTTTACTAGATTTATCTTTGAAGCAGATATCAACTGATATCTGAACATTTTGAACCATATTTTATATTTCTTAAATAAATGAAACATTTTCTAATTGAATTGCTCATAGTATACCATTCGAAAGTGTTTCGTGCTTCAACGGCATCAGACTTCTTTTCGTTATTTCATACAGCATAATGTGATAAAAATATAACTATATTAAACCATGATAAAATTATGCATAAATTACGTTACTAGACAATTAATAAAATATTGGTGTACAAAAGTCGTTTCAAAAGTTATTTTGGTGCCAATTAAATTAGTGTGATAGTTAATTTAAAACAAAAATAAATTTTGTTTAAAAAACGATATTAACATCTTAATCAATTTAATTTGATGTTTGTTTTAATTTATTAAATTTATTTTTAATATAATGTATGAAAAATGTGTGATTCATGATGGAGAATTTTCTAGCCTTTGGAAAATTTTTATCAATTTATTCATCTTTGAAATTTTTTCTGATTTTTGATTTATATGAATAATCTGATATTCCAATCTATTTATGTTTTTAACATTTAATTCTTCATCTTGCTCTCTGTTAGAACCTTAACAAATTAATTATGTAGCTTCATTGTTTTAATTTTCACTGACAAAAGATCTGTGATTAATTCCATTCATAAAACTTCATTTGTGTTATGTTATAAAAAATATAATATAATATAAAATAAATTTTATTCTATTTTTATTTTTTTAAACTCATTTGTTAACAAATCAAAATCGTTTTAATTTAATGAAAATATCAAACCTTTAACGGCTGATTTAAATAAACTCAAACGTTTCAGGTATCAGCCAAGGGAATATTAAGAAAACGTCGATTTTGAAAGTATGTGAAATGCAGCAAAGTGAGATCAAAATTGAAAATTCGATCAACTTTCAAAATAAAGATCAGAACGTGAACTATTCTTCATTCAATACCGTATCCCTGTGGAGTTTGATGCTTTCCAATCGCAATAGCCCACATAATATGTTTCCTTTAGTTCCAGAGAGAACGTACGGTCAGAGTGTTATTGATTTAGTTGCAAAAGTAAGCAAAATATACGTAAAACAATAAACTTTAATTAATTAATTAATTAATAATAATAATAATAATAATTTAACTCATTATTTAAGAAATTTAAAAAAGCTTCTTTGATGATCATAAAAGATCCATATTTTAGAACTATTTGATACCAATATCTTTTAACAATACATATAATTTTTCCTTTATTTATATATATTACCATAAATAATAATAAAAATGAAATATTATCAATCATAAAAATTATAATTTTAGGGAATTATTTGACTTAATTATGTATTTTTAATTTTTCAGTAACTATTCTAATTTTTTTAATTAAAATAATTAAGCAATAAAAATTATTTTTATCTATGAAATTTTTTCTTTGGTTTTAATTGGTTGTTTCCATTACCATTTTTAAGAAGTTCCATATTTTTTATCTTAAAATGATTATAATTAATTTTAAAATAACTAATTAATCTCAAATTAATCTTTAAAACACTATATTAATTATATTATTATTACTAATATATTATTATTAAATATAATACAATGATTAATATATACTCATTTTTAATTTTATTTTTATTTATTTATTTATTTAATAAAAATTTATCTTATTTAATATTGAAAACAATGAAATTAACTAACACCTTATTATTACAGTATCATTTTTTAAATTGATTAAAAATATATTATTTATTATCATACAATCATCTATTCATAACAAAATATATTATAAAAAAATTTATTTCAGTTAAAAAGGTTAATGATTTTCCCTATTTATTATTGAGTTCTTATAAATTAGAAATATTTTAATTTCACAAAAATTTCTAAAATTTTATTGTTTTTTAATACAAGGTTTGACAGATTATTTTCAAATCTATCATTGATCGAAATTAGAAATAGAAAATACAATATATTTGTATCAACATTACAGTCACATCAACCATAGATAATTTCAACTTTGTTGAGGCATTTTAGAAGTAATTAAACACATTCCTGAAGAATCCTATACTATCTCTCTTTGTAATTTGGATACACCTACATATAGCAATTGTGGCTTTTATCGATCAACACGAATTATATTATTCCATTTGGAGACGAGGTTTTCAATGGGATTTAATTAAGGAACTAAAGTGAAAGAAACATTGTCCTTTGATTTTAATCTTCATATTTCGATTTTACTTCTGTGTATCGATTCAAAAATGATTGAACGATTAAATTCCTAGTTTCGTTTGGAACTGTAATTTGTAAAAATAATACAGTTGTCCTGTACAAGGTTTATACTTGATATAATTCGTATTATGAAAATGTGTCTTAAATATTTAATTTTTTTCAAACTTTAACTTTATTGTTGTAACTTTCAACGTTTTGTGTATGTACATTTTGAATATAATTCACGAACTCATAATTTTTGCATATGGACTTATGTTCAAAGTCTGTCTCTTTTTTAAGGCATTTGTAAATATATGCTTCGTGTGAATTATATTGCTTGCACAGAATAATCTTTGAATTATAGGTAGTATTACTGTCTAACTTTTATTTGGAATTTAAGTGATGTAATTCTTTGTGGGGCATTGACTACAATCGACAATGTACAATATTGATGGTTAGATACTCCATCTCTACGCTGAAAGCTTATGGTTAAGCATTTTTTCATCGATTTGACTAATTCCATTGATCCCCCTAAACTATTGAAACTTATTTGATAATGTAACTTAACTACTTTTCTTATCATGTCTTAGTTTAGGTAAACCCGTAGGCTTAATGTAAACATACTTCAATATATTGCATTGCAGCATATACCAGCAATATATCAGTTGACCAGTATTAAATTACTTTCATCAGGAATTTTCTAAAATTACATTAAACTCCCATAATTTGATAAAAATTGTTTGAATATTCAGATTATTCTTTTTTTAATAAATTATTAAAAAATATGTCTTCTCTTATGGATCACAAATCAATAGATGTTCATAAATTTATTATTAATATCGACTTTGAAAATGAGAATATAAACTTTGCAAATATATAATACAAATTAAGTGTCTTTCGGTTTGTTTTTATAGTCCAATTGAATAAAAAGAACATATTTTTATATAGCACTTATTTAAATGATCAAAAAATAAATTTAAGTAAAATTAACGATTGAGAAAAGTGAATAGAAAATAAAACATTTCACTTTCAACTCTGAATTACGGAGATATTATTGTTTTGTTAACATAAATCTTAAAGAAAAAATTTATTGTAACATTTGAGACAATTTATTATGATTATTATTAAGAAAATAAGCTAAATAAACTAATACAAAATGATTTAATACCAAATATGAATGTCATGCCAGTCTTGAGCACTACCAAGACACTTGAACTGAGCAGACGTTGGTGAGATAGAGAATAATTTCTTGGTTAAAGTAGAGAAAATGATTATTAATTAATAATAATAATAATTAATAACCATTGTGTAAAGCTAATAATTATGAAAATGATTTAATATAACCTAAAAATAATTAAAATAGTTATTTTAAAACAACTTTTTAATAATGGTTTTTCATTCATTTTATTAAAGTACAATTCTTATGGTTTGCTCAGCACAATAAAATGAAATCAATGTTCAAACCCCTTCCATTCGTCTTTCCTGACCTAATATTCGTATTGAAATCATCAGTATCTCAGGGTTTGTTAGAGGAATAGTTACTCTAGTTTTGAAATAGCTCAAGAAAAAGAAATGTAATCCAGGAAATCCTTTGTCGGACAATTCGTAGATTTAATGCAAAATTCTGTTAAAAATTAAAACTGATTTTGAAATTCCATTAAAAATGTGCATTAATCTAATTAGTCCTTTCTATTGCCTTAGAAAGGAAATGTTGGTTCTAATATTATTTTAAATCGTATTATTTATTTTATATTCTAAAATTTATTTTTCAAACTTTTTCTATTTTTAGACTTACGACAGTAAATAAAATCTTTTTTTTATATCAAAAGGTTTCCGTGTGTTCAAAATTCACCCATAATACAGTTCAATTAATAAGAAAAAATAATCAAAAAACAATGTATTATTTCGGCACGTTTTTTTAAAAGTTCACTTTACAATTATTTAGACTTTAAACCAATGAATGTACTGCAAACTTTTTCTACTTCCTCAAGATTAACAAATCGTTGCCCTCAAAAAAAGTGTACCATCAATCTAAAAAGTTCAAAATCTGAGCGTTCTAGGTCTTGACTAAAAGGAGAATAATTCAAGAGTTCAGTGTCATTAAGTGTAGTAAATTTATATAGCAACAAACGTGCCCGGTGCGCGCTGACACATTGTCATGATAATAAAGCAGTAACTTTAAAATGATTAAACTTGGATATTTTGTTTTCAAGATTCCATTGACTCTGTCAAGCTGTGTATACTAAAGTTTAGCATTCAGGTTTATTTTAACATAATCTGTACGTTTTATATTTTTTATTAACGAAACAAATTTGATCAATACAAAGCTCGTTAATTGCATGAAATAAGCATAAGTTTCATGGATATATAGTCAATCAGCATGAGTTATAGATAAATATCATTTGATTCGGCAGCAGCAGAAGTGCAACCTGAGAATTATGGACATATGAATTAATTGGAAACAGCGTCATTCGCATCGTTGACATTCAACGAAAATTAATTAATTTTCTTCATAAAAATTTGACCAATTTTCCAGTCCCCAAAAAATTCCAAATCTTCGTCAATTGCCAAATGTTTGACATTGACATGAGTTTAAAATTCCACTTGATTTTCTTTTAGGAATTCCAATAAAGATAAATAGGGTGAATTTTGCCAAGAGATCCAATAATTAGCGTATTCAGTTGGACATTATAATCAACTTTTACCAATTTCAGCTTTCTTTTCAAGTTGGAATACTTTAATGTTTTGTTAACATCCTTTTTATTAAAGATTTGTAGAGTCATTTTTCTCTACGTCTGTGACGATTATGTCAATTCTCTATTTGTCATGTATCTTTTTCTGCATAATCAATTTTGTTCTTTGCAGTTCATTGAAGATTTTTGGATCATGTTTAGTTTTCAACCCACTTTGGTTAGATAAAATACTTGATCAAATGCAATGAGTCATAAAAAAGCCATGTCATCAATGGGTTAAAGAAAAAACACGATGCAATGAACATGTAGTGGAAATAAAACATGGTTTGGAATATGAACATGATTGGGGGAATGGGTTATAAAACAACAATGAAAACCATAACTGGGTTAGAAAAAAAACATGAGTTGAAAACTAAATATGATCCAGATGTTTTATAAAATCAAATAAATGCCTTGATATGTTTATTTAAATAAAACTTACGAAAATAGTTTGATAATAAAATATTAATGATTAAATCAGGTTTTTAAGAATTTTTCTTAAAAAATTTTATTGATAAAAGAAAATGAAACTTTAAAAATCACGGAAACCCTTAATAAAACCTATTAAAATTTACAATTTAAAATAAGACTTTTTGCATTAGGTCTGCGGAATTACCAATCTATATTTATTGTATAATACTTAATTTAGGACTCTTTCTAAAGAAAATAGATGGAACAGATATTTTCTATTGATTAAATTGGAGAGAAATTTTAAATGATGAATATGTTTCGGAAAGCGGAAAATGATATTTTTAATAACATATTTTCAGGGTACTTTTGATATGTTAGCTACTTCCTTTGTAAATACATCGATATCGATGTTTTCATAGGTATTTCGTTAATTAATTTATTATTTACCTTTAATATTTATATATTTTCCTTTGGAAAAATAAAAGATTTTTTAGATTATGTTTTCCATGTTTCGTCGACTGTATTATCTGTGACAACAAAAATGAATTCAGTTTTAGAGTCTTTTGTTTTGAGAATAATAAGACAAATTAATCTCACGAAAAATCAAATGTTTTCATTCCAGCGACAGAGGCTCTGTAAAATAAAAAAAAAGTTAAAATGACAATATCTTATATGAAATCTATTTCATATCACAAACATTTTTTTGGAATTTATTTTTATTTTTAAAAAATTGAACCTTTCTTATTTTCCCTAATTATTATAATAATTCTATTATGAAGGAATAATATGAACTGTTTATTCTTTCATTGATTATCTGTGATATTTAACCGATGTTGTTATCTTTTTGGAAAATTATAATTGGTTTGTAACTGGAATGTACATTGATTATAAAAACTAATCTTGTTGAAAAAAATTTACATTAAATTTTTAGTTTTCCCGACTTTATTATTTTCTTAAGAAATAGTCCATCTACCATAGACAATATTAATTATTTGAAAGCAGATATCTTAAGATCAATATTTATATATGATATTTAGCTGAGAGAATCTGAACAGATGAAAAAATCAATTGGAAAATCTTGGTTTACACTGAAGGATGTTGGAAGAAGTTTCACGCCCCCAGTTTTATTTTCCAATTCCTTTAATACTTCTGGAACAAATATCAATTCTAAAAGTCGAATATGGACTCCTCCATCATGCCAAATTATTCCAGGAAATGTATATACCAATTCAGCTCTTTATTCTCCTCAAAAGACAATAGATCAGACTTTCAGCACTTATGATTTTAATTTCCCTGATATTATCGGTAACAATTAAAATTTTATTACTTTCCTTCAATACTTCACTTTTTATATTGATGAAGTTTCTTTTAAATATTTACATTATAATTTCACGGATGAATAGACATGAAAGCGCTTAATGATCCCTGTTTCCATGCCCGACATTAATTAAAATAAGAAACTTAAATTGTCCAAATAAATTTAATTTCTAACTGTTAGACGCTTTGTTTATTTTTAAAAAACCAATGAAAAATTTCGGAAAATTAATTATTCTCTTTCAATAATCAATATAAAATTTATTTATTTTATTAAACGCGTCTTTTAAACTTTGTAAATTCTTCGGAAACGTTGAAAAAATAAGAGAAAACAGTTTAATTTCATAACACTTATAATTTTACATCCATTGTTTTCCGCTGGGTAGATACCGAAGCTGATCCCATAGAAATTCAATAAAAATTTTTATATTCGATATATTATTTTCGAAAACTTTATTATGTCAAATCAGATACTTTATGAAAAGGATCGAACAGAATGATGTGATCATTTTTCTTCGTTGGACTATGTTTGGTCTTCATCAAAGGTTCTGGTCATTTTAGAATACACTGATAAATCGGTTGAATATTTCTCTTCGGTGGAATAAACAAAGAATTTTGTGGTCGAAATCTCTATCTTAATCTATTCTCCAATATACCCAATAATGGTTCAATTATATCAAAGTCTGATGATTTTTAATATATCTTATCTTATCAGATCATATCTGTATTTCAGTTATTATCGGTCCAATTTGGTATACTTCGCATTGGTAAGCAAAATGGGGTCCGTGTTGATTACGGTGTTTCTATATGTATTTTCTTAATGGTCTTACTTTCTGCTTTGACTGAAAGGATTTTCAAGATGAATTTTCATTTTGGCAGTGACATTAGCTTGTGTATTTTAGTAGAATTCTTTCTCTTTTGAAAAGACTTTTTTTCATACCATTAAGAAACAATGGTATGGATGTTTAAAATATACCAACTTTTCGGCCTGTGAGACGGGTTGAACATTTGGCCCTTTTATAGTCAATGAGGTCACTCAATGTGCTTGTTGAAAAATTATTCGTTTATTTATTCTTTAAGTAGAAAATAATTCTAAAATATGAAATCCATAAAAAATACCGCTTGTCTAACATTTATTCAAAAAGAGAGCTTTTATTTATTTATTTATATCATTTTTCTCTTAATTGTCTGAAGCTCACTTTGAGATATTAATATTATTATTATTTCTCTTACCACGAGACAGAGGTTTGCGGTGTACTGAAGATTTCGGAATTTGAACTTCATCTGATAGTCTTCTGACACTGGGGTACAGGGATTTTCATCCAAAGAAAATCCAAAATTACTTATGAATCCACAGTTGAGGGTCTTCCAGAACGTCACTCATCCTCAAGATCCGTATTGCTCGAATTGAATCTTTTAAACCATTTTATACCTGCGCTTTTATTGATGAATATTGTCTCCTTCAACTTCATATATTTCAACGACAGCAGATCTGGCATTCAATCCTTTTTTCCATTAATGGAGTTAAAGGATACGAACATTATAGTTTTTATCAACTTTCATATATTCTGTGATATTAACAAAAATTAATAGATCGATTTTATTTATTTCTAGCACATATTACTTGTTATCATGTCTTTTCAAAATAACAGTAAATAAGTTTTATTTTTTAGGCTATTTAAACAATTTACCTTTAAATATTACAATTTCAAGTGACCACAAATTTTTGGGACACCCTAATATATAATAATTCATAATATATTACTAATTATATAATTATAATTAAAAACCTAATTATTATAAATATTTGTAATAAAAAATTCAGATTAAGACCTAAAAAAATCATAATTCTCAGACCTTTGATTTTTTGTTATATATCACATTTTTTAACGAAATCTTAAAGAAATTATTAAAATATTTTGCTTAAAAGGAATTTTGTTTAAATTTCGAAAATTTTAATTTTCTTATGCTTTTTCTTTGAAGGTGTTTTAAAGGGCGCCTATTTATAAAAATCGAAATGTTTTTAAAAAAATCATTTTTAATTGCTATAAAATTTTCTCTAACATTATTATTTTATTTTATTTTCAGTGGTTATAAGTTTCTAGTGTTATTTGTTGTTGTTATTATTATTATTATTATTATTATTATTATTATTATTATTTTATTATTATTATTATTATTATTATTATTATTATTATTATTATTATTGTAAATAATTTTATTAAAAATGTCTCATAAAGATAATTCTCGTCCACTAGCCACAACTAATTTCGGCTATTTAACATAAATAATGACAATAATCACTTTGCAAACCCTGAATAAAACAAAATTGATTTTTGAAGATATAAGAGGTTTATAAATGAGATAATATCTTAATAAAAATTAAATCTCTTCAAATGATGATAATTAGAATAATTATTAAGTTTGAACATAATTTTTTGTGATTTTGAATAATATATGTATATTTATAATCAATAAAACATTTTATTTACAAATAATAAAAATAAATCAATAATATCATTTCTGTTATTATTTAGGACTTTATTATTCTCCTATCTTTCCACAACTTTATCGAAACAATTATGTTAGAGATCACTAGATCTATTCAGAAAAAGATTAGTCATCCACTTGGTAAAGTCCTCCTCCTTCTTAAAAGTAATGCCTTTCGTTTGGTTAGATAGCCAGTGGAAAAGATTAAAATATATCACAAAGTTTGTAGAGAACGAATGGTGTTGAAGAATCTCCAATCGACGCATTGGAGATTGGTTTTGAAGATATTCTCCGTGTTGGGTTTCACATTATCATGGAGAAAAATACCTTTTGATATTTTATCATATCTTTTCTCGATGATAATATTGATTTACATTTACAATTTACGGTTACAATTGATTTATGTATTGGTACTTGTCGACTGTCTGGTTTATCTTTATTAAATCTTTATTTTATTGACCTTTCATGGGAAATATTAACAATAATGATAATAAATGCTTTACTTGTGGTAATTAGATTATCCTCGTTAAGAAAAAAATCACTCCGAAAGATCTTACTTATATGAAATTACCAGACCTGAAAATAATAGTGATTTCGGTAAATATTATTTTAAATCGATGATAATTATTAATATTCCCAGTCCATTTATAAATTTATTATTTTTTTTTATTAATTATTTTATATAATCCTCGTGTTTTAAAAACCTCTAATTTTTTTAATTAATTAAATAATGAAATGGAAATTTATTAATAGTTTTAAGAATCACATAGATTATCATAAAATTAAAAAGAAATCAATTCAATAACAGACGTAAGTTTATTTCACAGAGAGATTTGAAGCATCCTGTTACTTTTCAGTAAGATTTTAAATTAGATATTCATGTGGAAAAACTTGGTTAATGGAAAAATCGTTTTACATCAAAACAGTGCCACAATAAGATGAAAAAGAACACCGGGGAAATTAAATAGTTTGGTTGGGAACATTTACCTCATTCTAGACAAACTTCGCACTTCTGATTATCACCTATTTCGTTCAATGAAAAATTTTTAAATTGGAAAAAATTAGACTTTTAAGATGTGCTAATATTTTTTCCTCAAAATTTTCCATTCAAAGGAAACAATTTTTCAAACCTTGTAGCATGAGAATATTTTGTAAATTAAGTAACCTAGTGGAAAATAATTAGAAGTCTGTTTAGTATCTGCCTAAGGTTTTTGTATTTAAAGATTTTCTAAAAAACGAAATGGTCATCAAAAAATCAAAATCAAAAGAAAAATAGAAAAATGTTGACTATGATAAAAGGATGCGAAAGAAAAAACATATATAATTTTATGATTGGTCATCAGTATATTTTCATTTTGTTAAGCCTTTTTTTTAATTTTATATTTTTTTATTATTTATTTTTCGAGTATGCGCTCTTTAGCAATTGATAACAAGATTTGCGTAAAGAAATATTATTATGAAACATTTATTGAACTTTTTATCAGTTCTTCAGTTATTAATATTGGATTGTTCATAAAGTCAGAGCGTTTTTTAGTAGTTTTAATAATTTGAGATTTTTTACTTAATATACACCGCTATATATCAATATTTACAATTGATTGTTTATTTACATTAAAAAT
>JBBMKC010070404.1:0-17341 GCA_037834085.1 Bipalium vagum | reverse complement strand
CTATAAATAAATTTATAGTAAAAAATTTTAAGGTGAATTCTAAAAATAGTAACATAAAGTTACTATAATTAAAAATAAAATAATATAAATACTGAAGTTTTTCAGTATCGATACACAAAAAATCAATATAAATTCATTCTCTAGAAAGAGCAAAACGGACTCAAACCGACAATAAAAACTCGGATCAAAATTAACCAATTTAACTCCAAAGTAAAATTGTAACAAAAAAAAGTTATCAGACATATCAAATATATTTTGTAAAACAATTTGTTAACTCAGTTGATCGTTTGAAATTTTATCGTTTGCGATCAATTTTTGCTAAAAAGTTTAAAAGGTTCAAAGTTTTTAATCAACATTTTCATTGTCACTCAAATTTTAACTTCGAACGTACGCGCACTAAATCCTTCTGAATTTGCATATATTTTATGTGAAGTTCCTAGGAAGCCCATTATCGATATTCTTAACCCAGTAAATTTGATAAACATAAAAGTCCAACTTTGATCTTCTTAACTCAACTAAAAATTAATAATAATCTTCATATTATCTTTTTAGAAACTTAACAGTATGATTTTATTTTAATACGTTTTTATGTAAAATCTAATCAAATATAATATATTTAGTGCCCAGGCAGCTTGATTCCGCCTAAAAATCAGCATTTGATAGAAAGTCTGGTATATGTGAATGCAATCTTATAACAAGATCCGAGAATGATCATGCCAGGTATCTATTGAAATCGAGATAGCATAATAACAAAAAAATAGGAGTCCTCATACTCACTCTGCGTTACAATTAAAAGTAATTCTGGTGATGAGATACAGTTTCCAAGATGCATCCTGACTCTAAGAAGGTGTATCCTTGAACATGCAGCTTTGAAAGTAATTCTACAATCTGGACCATAACAGCTATTATAAATTCCCTGGCTACAGATAGAATTAACGAATTCTTTTCTTGACAAAAGAATGTTCTTTAACTATTACTATTCTATCTCAATTAATAAAAGAAAGAAAACTTAAAATTTCACTAAGCTCTGTACATGTTATTTTCGATTTTTATTTTATTACCTAGGATTAAACCAATATATAATGAAAAACCATTTCGAAAAATTTAGCCTTTTATTATCATACTTAATTGAATGATTACATGTTATTGAAATTTTCAAAAAAATCTAAAATCTTATTAAAACCATAACTTGTATTTTGACTTTTGATCAACTTAAAAAGCAAAAATGATAATTTAGAAGTTGCGTAAATATTACTAAAATATTTAAATTTTCTATAAATTATTTAAAAATTTAAAATTGCATTTTCTTTAAATGATTAAAATTAAATATTTGTCAATTTATTTGATTTCAAATTTAAAAAGCTGATTTATATTAGTGATGTTATTATTTACATGATTATCAGAAATTATTTTATATTTATTTACATATTTGACATTTTAGACATGAGCAAAGGCAAAGCAGAAATAAGGCAAAGAATAAAAAATGGCATATCAGAGTCAACAAATAATGACCGCATACGAATACGTCGCAGTAAAAAGAAAGAATCTAATTTATTATTAGAACATTATAAGCAGTACTTGGCAATTGCATCAATAATATTTTTTATTATTGGAGTGTTTGGGTACTTTGGCTATCGATATTACATATATTACAAAATTAATTTGGTCCACCAACCGTTGTCGAAGGAGAAGATAATCCAGAGCAATATGTTGGAGAAGTCTCTTTTCTGGGGAACATACCGGCCCCATTTATATTTCGGTTTGAAGCACAGATCACCTGCGTCTCTATTGGGCGGACTAATGTGGTTCAACCAACTAGGCAAGCAGCAGCTGCCTAACATTCGCTACTCTTGCAACCCTGACGACAAGCTAACCAGTTTTAACTGGGAAATGCACGACTTGCGCAATTTTGCGAGACAACGAATCGTGGACTCGCGTCAAACCATAACGACATCTTTTGTGAAACGTGGCGAGAATTGGATAGCCCGCGTTGAAGTCAACGCCAAGCCGAATGCCATTACCGGGCTGATGTGGTATTTCCACCTGCCCGATGCTGTCAAGGGCTACGTCAGACCGGTCATCGATCAAGACAACCTAGTCGGCTTGCAGGGCAGCACGATTGAGTTAGGAGATTTCAAGATCAGCTTCCATGACCGTTTGGCGGGCGGCAACAGAAATAGGTCCCGCAAAAGTTTTCTGGTGTCACATGTTCAGCGGGACGATAAAATTCTCCAGACTGTAGAATCGGGGATGGGTTTCGATGAAAACACTCGGTAAGTCTTGCCTTTGTAATCATTTACTCTATATCAGTCAAGATCAATTTCCATTTTCTGGATTTTATCGTATCAATCCATGTCAATTACCATTTTTTTTAAAATTATCAATTGATTTAACGATTATTAACAATAATAACAAAAAATATTTATTTTAAAAGATTATCGATTTTTCCACGTTTTATTTTCTTGTTATCGATTTTATAATAATTAAATTATTATAAACAACTTTTTTGACTGGAACTACAAATTAGTGGTATAACTTGAGAAAGGAGTTTCGATTTCTAAACCCAAGGAAAAAAGGAATTAAAACGTCGTTACAAATTTGTTGCAAAGATTATTTTGAGATTGCCGATCATCTGGAAGTGGAGGGTGATTGCTTCGATGATTTACTTAAACCTAAAAGACGATTTATTTTTTGTTTTGTCTTTGGAAAAAAAGTCAGTTTTATTTCTATTAGGTTACTGGATGTGTTGTTATGGTTACGGTAATCGGCGTGGAAAGAAATGTGTTCATCTGTGGTGAAGGCGGTGATGATTATTGTTGTCGTTGCTCTCTTCTTGTTGCTGTGGTTGAAAAGGGCGTTATAAGTGAACATTATCTGCAGAAATGTACCGTTGTCATGGTTACATATATATAATATAAATCTTCAGTGTTTTTGTTGGTATATACAAATACAATCGTTTTTTTATCGATATACTTATTTTGTTAATTTACTGTTTACCACGATGGATGACGATCTTCCTTTCTTTTCTCTGTTATTGAACATCAATTATCGATTTGTATATCTGACTGAGAGTGTTATTGATAAAATTTTGTGCTTGTCTGATGTCTCAATGATATCCGATAATTCTTGGCTGCTAATTCGAATTGACCGTTGACACGTCAACTGAAGTTCGATCGATCATTTAGAAAAGTGCTGAAATCTCAAATCGATATTATCAACAACGATGATTTTTATTTTGTAAGACAACTGATTGGTCTGTTTTTCAATCTGCAATCACCATTTCCGTTTTGAAGAATTTTATCCACTGGATGCTGCATGGACAGCGTGTCGATAACAGACTTCGTTGGCATTGACTGCCGAGTTGAGAAACTTTTCTGCTGATTCACCGTGTTTGTGCTTGGCTGGGACTAGAATCATTTTTTTTCTATTATTAATTATTATTAATGATTATAATTTTATTGATTATTAATCATTTATAATAATTTTCGGATCATGTTTTCTTTTACCGTCTCGGTCAAAAAAGAGAAATGATACGAATCACAAAAGAATAGCAAATACAAATAATTTACTATTTAAAAATTTATTCGCAGTTTCTTGATCGAATATTTTTGCGCCACGCTCATTCATTTAGATATAGATCACAATAGACGCCCTTCATTGACACGATTTTAATCTTCAGTTCAAAAATATTTTTTGATTCTTGGAGTTATCAACCATACTAAAAATCCATAACTCATGATCATGGGCCGCCAATATTTATTGGATTTTTCAAGAAAAAAATCTCACGTTTTTTCCTCATTTCTGCATAGAATTAGTAGTGACAGATTTTGAAACGACCTTGTCTTCATTAACCGACTTTTGTAAACTGCCCAGGGTCCATAAATGGATACATTTATTTATATGTGTTTTGAATTTCTGAAAAAAAGGATTTTCTTCTAATAGAAAAATATCTATTTTAATTTATGTAATTTTCCGTGTAGCAGCGCCATGAGACACAATCAATGTTTCTTTTTGATGTACATTCCTTGAATATCGTACCACAATCATTGCCTTTTTCTAAAATAATTAATATTAATAATAATATTTTTTAAGTTACCTGATAGGAATAACAGACCGTTTTCTCTTAAAAACATAATTGTATCGAATGGAACACCCATCACTGTGCTGTTATTAATTTAATATTCATTTCTTTATTACAAACTTGAAAAAAATTGAAATCGGTCAAGAAAGAGACTTGATAGTCATTTCGGTAAATAAACAATCCTAATTTTCTCAAACTATTAATTAATTCTTATATTTCTTCACATATTGATTTTTAACACTAATTAACTGTATTGTTATTGATTACTGAATTTTAATAATAGTATTAATTTTATTAATCAACGAATTTTTGAAATTAAAAATAAAGACTGTCGTGACACGTTTAATTTAATTTTGTAGTCAATTACGATTGGTGGGATACATGCCACTGCCTCGAACGTTAACGGAAAATATTTGGGTCTATGAAATCACGTCTGATGGTGATTTTGTGGTAGATATCATTTTCGAGTCGGCCAATGAGAAGTCCAATGATCGATTGACAACCGATACATTCCAAAGATATTTCGACAAATATACCGATCGTTTTCATGAGAAATTCAATTCGCTGTTTCGGATAGAACGCAACGGTTTGTTTTCAGAAAAGCAAATTGAATTGGCCAAAACGGCTCTCAGCAATCTGATTGGTGGCATTGGTTATTTTCACGGCTCCTCCATAGTCCGGTCTCAGTGGTCATCGGACGAGCGACAGCCTCTTCTTTACTGGCCGAACGGCTTATTTACGGCGACACCTTCGCGAACCCAGTTTCCTCGTGGATTTCTGTGGGACGAAGGGTTCCATTGTCTGTTACTGGCCCGTTGGGATCCCCAAGCTACGTTTGAGATCATTGGTCATTGGTTGGATTTGCTCAACGCCGAGGGTTGGATTCCACGGGAACAAATCTTGGGATGGGAAGCTCGAGCCAAGGTTCCTGAGGAATTTGTGATTCAGGACAACCGGAACGGTAACCCACCGACTCTCCTGCTCAGTCTGGAGGTAAATTTTCTTTTTTTTTTCTTTCTTTCTTTTTCTTTTGCAGGACTTTGATGAAAGATTCGACTCATTGGATCATGAGACACAGACCATATTCAAAAATTTTCTCATCAAAGCCATACCGCGACTTGAGACCTGGTACCAGTGGTTCAATTCTTCGCAACTGGGTCAAGGTTTTGGAAATTATCAATGGAAGGGTCGAAATGCCAATAATCCCAATCATTTAAATCCACTTACTCTGTCTTCCGGTAATCAGTCTTAAATGAAATAAACATTTTAATTATTATTAATATAAATTATTAATTTTATTGATTTTAGTTATTAAAAAAATTTTCCTTCATCGATAAAATTGAATTTTCTTAAAATATTATTTATTAATTGATTTCAATTTGACAATTGTATTATTGATCAAAAAATATTTCCAATTTTGTATTGTAATATAATTGAAAATGATTTATGAATGATTTATGAGTAATAAAAATCTTGTAAATCAATATTTCATGTAATTTATTCTATTTTCAAATTTTCCATGCTTTTAATTTCAATTTTTTGATCAGAAACACAAAATTCAATCCCTATGACTATTTTTGTCTTTCTTTCTGCTGACAAAAGAGAAAATCAACAATATTGAATTCTCCGCTATGATTTTTTGTG
Source organism: Bipalium vagum (assembly GCA_037834085.1). Classification (NCBI taxonomy): domain Eukaryota; kingdom Metazoa; phylum Platyhelminthes; order Tricladida; family Geoplanidae; genus Bipalium; species Bipalium vagum. Next base: position 11,616 of record JBBMKC010070404.1, on the reverse strand, counting down.
CTATCAGTTAAATTTCCATTAAAGTTTTACTAATTTATGTCGATTTTCAATTCATATCCACTTCACAAACCAATTTTGTCAAATTATAAACAAACAAAGGAAAAATCGATATCAATTATGACTTTGTTTGGAAATATTTTTTGAAATTGAGATTATACTGAATTTTTTTTAATTGAATTTAGAATATTGTTTTATTAGTTTTTTAGGAAAATAGATATTTTATAATTTTTTGTCTTATTCTACAAAAAGAATTTCAATACGAAATTTTCGACTCACATAAAAAACTATGTTCTGTTAATCTGTGATAATTGATTTTGGTAGGTTTCGATGATTACCCTCGAACCAGTCACCCGTCAGAAGAAGAAAGGCACGTGGATTTGCGATGTTGGATGGCAATGTTTTCCAGAGTATTAGCAAAGTTGAAACATAGAATCAATACAAACGCGGAACCGTATTTAGAGTGGTCCAAAATTCTCAACAACGAGAAATTATTGAACGAGGCTCACTGGGATGAAGAAAACAACGCCTACAGTGACTATGGACAACACACTGAAGCTGTATCTCTTATAAAACCGCAACCAGTGGAACCGCAACACCCTCACCAAAACGTGCGTCAGGTAAAAAGATGCGAAAAACCTACCTTTTATTTCAATCAATCGATACCAAAATAACGATAATTAATTATCTAAAAGACTTATTGATTTATATATTTTAATCAATTTTCAGATGAAAATCCGGAAAGTTTTTCAGCCACCCAAGACGTCATTTGTTCCCCATTTCGGCTACGTCAACCTATTTCCTATGCTAATGAAAATTCTATCGCCGTCGTCTCCGAAACTGGGTATCATGCTCAACAATTTGGACAATCCAAACTTGTTGTGGACCAAGTTCGGGCTGCGCTCTTTGGCCCGCAATAGCTCTTTCTATCAGCGCCACAACAGCGAGGACGACCCACCCTACTGGCGAGGAGCGATCTGGATCAATATCAACTACCTGACAATCAGATCGTTGGCTCACTACTCAAAACTGTCGGGCCCGTACCAGAACCGATCTCGGGAACTCTACCACAGTCTGATGGTGAACGTCGTATCAAACGTTCTCAAGCAATTGAAACAGACCGGTTATATGTGGGAACAATACGACGATGTCACTGGTAAGGGTCAGCGAGCCCACCCGTTCGCTGGCTGGACTTCTTTGGTTGTCATGTCAATGGCGCAGTTGTAGAACGGGTGGTGTAACGGTACCGGAGTCTGTGAAGATGGACCTTTGGGTCTTTTCGAATCATGTCTTTGTGTATGTAACCGGTCTTGGTTTTGTTATTCGTTCCAATTTTAACAAATTTTTTAAGCTCTCCTTTGTCATCGTCGTCGCTTTTTATCCTTCTCTTCGCCTCCCTTCACCCACCCTCTCTTTCCGTTTTTTACTCAAGTCTGTGAAATGTGCGTCGTCTATTTTTTTCATGTTTTATCAAATTTGACGTATATGACCAAATGGTGGAGAAAAAGTGAGAATAAAATTTCCCTTCAACTCCCCTCCACGCGCTTTAAATTTTCACCAATAAAACCTTTATCAATTTTCATATTGATTGTTTTAATCGATTTATCAAATCGAGTATCAGAGCTCAATTTGAGCTCAATATATGTTTTGGAGGTGGTTGTTTTAACCTGGCAGTGGAAATTTTTCAAATCGTGTTTTTTCTATGTGTATCATAAAAATGGTTACTGTTTTTATTTTTATTCATTTGTGTATTACTAGCACAAAAATGTGCATCATATTTTTAAAAAATTCCATCGATTTTTGTTTTCAAAGTGGACCGTACAAACAGATAAATTCATGAGACAAAAGGATTACGTTTTTCGTGATAATCCTTCTTTTTTTGGTCCTTCAAAAATTTGATCTGAATATTTTTTGAAAATTATCCATTACTGATAATAATGCAAAATGCTGACAGCATTGGATATAATATTTAAGATTGCTGCTTCCAATAATTTTTATCCTTTGATTGGTGGGTAAATGATAAAAATAAAAATTAATTGTATAAAAATTTTTCATTTCAAATAAAGCAGTTTCAATTAAAGCAGAAACATTTAGATAAATATTAGTAGAGGGATACCTGAAGTTTGCATTCATAAAACACAAATGTTGAGTTCAAGAGTTAGATCATAACTATTTTAGTACTACTGCAGTGTTTTTAAATCATAATTTATCGCAAATTTAAATATAAATGAATTATCCAATTTCGCAAATTTCTTAGATATGATCTTGATTTAATTTTAGAGGAATATGAAGTTCTAGGTTATAACCATTTAAATGGAAGATAGTGGAGCAGTGTATAATAATTAGATATAATAAAATTATTTTCGTAATGGAAGTAAATATAATTTCATTTATTCTTTTAAAAAAAATATATATATAAATTATTATAAAATACGGAAATAGAAACAAGACTTGGTTAATAAAGATATATATTTTGATGTCGATTTTAAATTTAAGAATTATTTTGCAAAAATAGATCTTTCTATAGATTAAGTTGTACGCCTGTTAACTACTTAGATTCTATCAGAAGTAGTGAATATATTTTAATTACATTTTACAAATAAAATAATAATCATATATGAAATATATTATTTGTTTAAGTATTATAAATCTTGTTTTGTTTAGATATGAACAATTCAATAGAATATTTGAAAATATAGAATTCCTGAGATTCGGTTTTTACTATTAAAGGGATCTACCAAACAAGAAATTATTAATAAGGTGAAGAAGTCCCATGTGAGGCGACCATCTATAACAGGATCCGTGATTTTTCATCTGACCGTACAAGTGTTTATGAAGCATCCGATACCTGTCGAAATTAATGAAGAAATTATTAAAAAAAAAACAAAAAATTACTCAAGTTCAGCTGTTTGAGAAACTAATGTATGCAAAAGAATCACCCAGTTACTTTTAGACCAAATTGGAGATCGAAATCTATGTCGCAAGTTTAGGCCGAGATTTCTAACAGTCGAGATGATATCTAGACGAAAAATGGCCTGTGACAGGAATCTTCGTCTTCTAGTTGTAGTTGAACCAATTTTCTAATGGAATATCATAATTACAGATACCTGGCATCTGGTAATTTTGCATCGTAAATGTGCCATGTTTACCTTTTTTGGGATAGAAAAGGCATCTTGAAGCTAGATTTTAATGAAGAAATCGTTAATTTTGATTATTACAATAACCTCTTACTTGAAACCCGAACTATCCAACGCAAGCCTCGGAATCAGGATCTTACTTTTCTGCATGATAGAGCGCCTATTCACGCCAAATAAATCCAAAAAAACATTAGGAAAAGCTGGATTTTTGCAGCTGAATCATTCCCATTACAGTCCAGATCTGGCACTAAGTGATTTCTTGTTGCTCAACCATCTGAATAAATATATGCGAGGAATAGATTTTTTATTATTGAATTTTATCAGAATTTATTTCGATATATGAATCAATAAAAATGATTTACTTATAGTTTTTAAATTTAAAAATCATCTTACAGTGAGCTGCCGAACCGACTTAATTCAGTTTTCTTTAAATGAAAGCTGATAAAATCAAATATTTTATAATTTTTTTTCAGTTTTAGATTCAATTTAAAATTTTTTAAAATTCTAGTTTTTTGAAGTTCAAAACTGCGGATTATTAACATAAAATCTACTTAATATTTTTTCACCATAGATTCTCAAATATTTTGTTTTAAAATCGTGTACCTTTATCAACCCAAATTTCTTTTTGTTTTTCATTGGTAGTTACAAAAATATTTCATCGAATGCATTTGTAATTCAGTGACCTGTTTAACTTTTTAAAGGAGCAGCAGAAAAAATCGATTGTGCAAATGTTTTACTGTTAATATTATTTTATAATCTTTTGAAAACCAAATACCATTTTTTTAAAAAAAAATTTTAAAATCTTTTTTAGACATTCTAAATTCTTAATATAGTTCAATTGTTAATTATTTACTTTTTTCTAGGTAAATATTAGGTTGTAAAGTTCAAAATCCAACTTATTATAAACAAATTTTAGAGACCATATCTCAACAATAAATAAAAAAAATTATAATTACTATTTATTTAATGTTAGTAACATGTTGTTTTACTGATTAGTTTGATTTAATAATTTTGCAACATTCTAGATAATTAGATAACATTAATTTTAGATTAATACTGAAGAAATTCATATCATGCATTGTTTGATAAATGAATTTAGAAAGGAATCAACCAACTTAAATGCATTTAAAAACATATCAACAACCTATCCTGAAGGTAATCTGTCACTATATATATGTCAAAGATGGTTTAGAAGATTTAAAGGCGGAAATTTTGATATTTCCGAAAGAAAAGAAGGAAGTTCATCAAATTTGGATAACAATGTTATTCTATCTCTTATCGAGGGAGATCCTATGTGTATAACGAGTCATTTGGGAGATCACCTTCAGGTCTCCCACACTACCTTGTGCCACTCATCTTCATGAATTAGGCAAAGTCCATAGGCAAGGGTTATGTATTCATCATTGCTTAAATGAAAACAAAAAAAAGCGAAGATTAATGACTTGTTCTTCGCTTCTCCAAAGATTCAATAACGATAATTTTTAAAAAGAATTGTAACAGGAGATGAGAAGTGGGTGTGCTACGTCAACATGAAAAGAAAAAAATAATGGCTTACGCCTGGCCAGAAGCCGATACCCACTGCCAAACCAGACATTCATTCTCGCCGAATTATGATGTCTGTTTGGTGAGATTATCGTGGAATAATATATTACGATCTTTTACCACGCAACATAACTATCACAGGACAGGTTTATTGTAACCAATGAGGAAAGCGTGAGGTGGAATTTAAAAAAATCAGACCAGGATTGATAAACAAAAAGAATTTCATCATTCAACATGACAATGTCAGACCCCATATTTCAAAAAGCGTACAGGAAAAATAAAAGGCATTAGAATGAGAAGTTCTTCCTCATCCGGCGTACTCACTTGATATCGCGCCTTCAGATTATCATCTGTTCAGGTCTCTTCAAAATTATCTGAATGGAAAAGAATTTTTTAAAAGGTCGATATCAAAAACGCCTTGGACAATTTCTTTATGTCGAAGTCCACCAGTTTTTATGAAGAAAGAATCATGAATTTACCTATAAGGTGGCAAAGGATCATAGATAACAATGGAAATTACTTTTGTTAAGTTTCTTATTTTATCTATGTAAAAATTCATTGTTTTTAAATTAATTCTATTTCTTGGATTTTGAACTTTACAATAATATAAATTATAATAAGTGATTGCGACCATTTAACACACATTCTTTTAATCTACAATCTATTTTTTTTAAATTTAAACTTTTTTGGAATTAATTTCAAATTACCATTGGTCGTAAAAACTTCTCTAAATTTGTTAACATTATCTAAATAATTTCTAATTAACCTTCTTTTAGTTTCCATTGAAAACTTATATTTTCGGACACTTGTATGCAATGGCTGCTTTTTATTTATGGAGCAATTTTTGAAAATGCTTAATCTTTATCTAGATAAAAAAAAGGAAAAGACCAGACATGTATCAGAAAAGTATTTTACAATATTTCACGAACTCAGAGGTCGATGGATTGTAAAACTCAAAGATGTCACCAAGCCAAAGATTAAAAATTGGCTGTGAAACAACGAAATTTTCTTGTTAAAGATAATGTAAAGTGAACTCTATTTTTTAAAAAATACATTTTTTTTCAATTTCATATTTTCTCAAAATGAAATGTTTTATCTTAATCTATATTTATCAAATGTGTAACAGTTGGGTTTTCATATTACCTAAGTCATTTAATTTTGTCTAAATTATTTTTCTTTCAATGTACTAAAATTTCTATTTTTTCTTTTAATGATGTTTTTCTCATTTAGATTAAAATATAAATTTATTAAAATTTTGAAATAAATATGTTTATATAAAATAAAATTTAAATTTAGATATTATTAAAGAAAAATTTAAAAATATGATATAAAGTGGTAGAAAATATAAATTAAAATTAAACTATAAATTTATATGATTTTTCTGGTTTTTAGTAAAAATTAGAATTGTTAAATCATAGACAGTAGACTGTATTCGTTTATTAAAATTTTTAAAAGTAATTATGAAAACTGTTTATTTTTTTTAATTTTTCGAGATGACTTTTGGGACAGTTAGAATGATTGAAAATAAATCTCACTCAATTAACAAGTTTTATTGATGGTTCAAATGTCTATGTGACCTCTTGGAAAGAAGGTTACACCTATTGGCTTTGTGATTTTAGACCTTCGTCTTTCCTAATGTTTTTAAAACAATTTGACTTATTTAATAATTTATGATTCCTGAAATCAATGCTACCAAAATGAAGACCGAGGAAGAATTTTATTGAAATTTTCCAATAACTAAATCTTTTTTTTTAAGTACTGAATTTCTTAAATAATTGAGTATGATCGGTAATAATACAAATTAATATTTAATATTATTAATATTATTTTAATATTATTATTATATATTATAATAATAAATTATTATAATATTATATTATTATAATATTATCAATATTATTTAATATTATTATTAATATTTGAGAAATAAATTAAAATATTTTTGAAAGTTGAAAAATATAAAATAAAAATATAAAAATAGACAAATATGTTTAAAACTGAGAAAATTAATTAAAAAAAATATTGTAATCCTTTATCTAGAAATCAAAAAATTAAAACTAGCTGACATTAATTTGTAAATCACCTATGATTATGTAATTTCATATAGGTTACAATCTGATATTTTGGTCACTACTGATTATTTATTTGTAAAAGTATCTTTAATTCATAAATTAATTATATAGAAAAAGCAAAAAATATTAAATTCAATTAAAAATTGAAGATAAAAAACAACGAAAATGCCAAAATATTTTCAATCAAATTTATAAAAATTAGGAATTAAATTTGGGGTTTACTCGAAAACCTGAGATATATTGAGAACAAGAATACATCTGAACATCTGATTAATTATTCATTGTATTTCTCAATAATAAATTTTATAATTTTGTTTTGTTCTTGAAAATGAATCCGATAATCTTATTATTTATCAATGTACTACATAATAAAATAACATGGTTTGAAAATATTTTAACATAGTTTCATTTTTTAAATCTCTCTCTAACGCAGAGAGATGGAAATGTATTTTTTTCTTTCTTAACTCATAAGTCACTAATTTAGTGCCATCTGATTTTGAACTATTTCAATCAATGAAAATTGATTTCATAAAATAAATTTTCTCAAATGTTTTCAAAATAAACTATTAGTATTTGTAAAGAGTGTATATATTGTTCCTGATGATTGAAATCATTTATTGATTAGCTGGTATTTTGAGAACTAGGAAGCTTTCATAAATTAAATCTTATAGATTGATCGCAGTTTTATATATTTTAAAACCCTAATTTGTACAGGTAAATAATAAATTTTAATTCTTTTATGTACCTCATATTACATTATATATATTTTCATATTTTTTTCAGTCTAATCAAGATAAGGTCAAATAGTAAACAACGAGATTGTTATATCATTTTAATTATATTATTTATTTTTAATTTCATAATCATAATCATTATTCTTGGTTATTTAATAATATGATATAATTATATCATTTTTATTAATTTAAGAAAAATTAATATTAAAAATTCTAATTGTTTATTTAAGCTATCATAAATATAAAAAAGTGAACTTCACTTTAATTTAAATTAAATATCTTGCTAGCTTTAAATTAAATTTATTTATGGGTGTTCAAGGATTATGGAGTATTTTGTACAGCACCGGTAGAGATATCGATTTATCAAGCCTAGAAGGAAAAGTTCTTGCTATTGGTATAATTCTATTGCTTTATCTGAATTAAACAACCTCAATTTCTCAAGACTTAAGTATTTGGCTACATCAAGCTCTAAAATCCGGAATCGATTCACCAAATGCACATTTGGAAATTCTATTTCGAAGGATATGTAAATTACTATATTTTAATATTAAACCTATATTTGTCTTTGATGGCCCATATCCAACACTAAAGAAGGAAAATATTGTACGTAACTTGATATTATACAATTTTTAAAATGAAAATTTTATTGCAACAGAGTGCAAGGCGCAAACAACGGCAAATGAAGCTTGACAAGTCTGCTCAAATCAAAAGCAACATTATTAATTTATTGATGAAAAAGAAATTGACTGAGAAGCGTCAATCGAAAGTGAAGACTGTTAACAAGGCAAAAGAAAATGAAGACATTTTCAAATTACCAGAAAATGAGTAGGTCTTTATCTATTTTAGTATCATTTATTTAGTTGTTCTTTTCAACAAGCTACTTTGACATGTTGGTACAACGGAACTCTGAAATCGATCTAGGATTTAGTGACATTGCTCAAGATTATTTAGTATGATCTTTGATATTTTCACATCTTTAATAATCTTAACATTTATGCTATTTTTATTGACCTAAATTTTCCTTTTCTTTTTTCGTATCATCTATTCTCACATTGGTTTGTTTAAATACTTACACCACCAAGTACTAGTTGTTATGTTATTATCAAAACGAAATCATCTTCAAAAATCTTATTGTCTCTAGTGAAAATCAAGAACGTTTTGATGTTTTTCATTTCAGACCAATTTTACTTCGACAAATGACATAAATTTGGAGTCGGAATCGTTCCAGTCAATGCCTCTCGAAGTTCAACACGAAGTAATTCGAAATGTTGCCAAAGAAAAACGTTACGGTTATTCAAGAAACAAGGACAATCTTTTGGAAAAAGTGGTTTATAGTTGATTTTGTAACCGGTTTTCAGTATTTATTATTTTGTTAATTTTTTAATCATTTTTGTTGTCATTGTTAATTTGATAATACGCCATAATCATCACTTTAATAATAATGATTAAAATAAAAATGGTGGATTTTATAATCCTTATTTATCATTTAAAAAATGATTAATATTTGCAAGTCTACACCAAAATTTGTCTTGATTACAATTATTAAATTTTATTAAATAAAAATTTTTTAGACAATATAACAGAAAATACCTTACGATTATTGGGGAATAATATTTCCAGTAATAAATAAATGATAAATTTGATTTTGAATTTAAAAATATTGATCATTGTTATTGAATTTTTTTATATTAATCAAAGTTTCTTAAAATTATTTTGACAAATTCAGTCTGATCACATTTTATCATATTCTTGTCAATTTAATATTTTTTGGAAAATATCAAAATGATTTTGTAGCAATTGTTATCGTATTCATCAAGCGAATGGTGCAGAGCAAAGTGATCAGAAAGGTTTTTCTTTTTGCAATAACCGGGCGTAGTGATTAAATCCTAATAAATATAATAATTAAATTCGTGAAAACTGGATCTATCATTTATAAGACTATATAGAGAGGATATGTAAGACCTGGTCATCACACAGTCAAGCACTTAATTGCCCTATTTATGCATCTTGAAATGGTCTCAAGTTACTAATCAAGCCAAGGAATAAATCAAATATATCGGTTAACTGGAATTCATTTGGCAAAGAAAAATGGAACTTATGAATGAATTTCTAAAGGTTTTTGAATTAAAACAAATTTATTCTTAACCAATGAATCTTTCAGAATGATCATAATTATTTAAAAATTATACATTAAACTATTCATTGCAATGTTAACTGATTTTTTAATATAAATAAAAATCTATCATATACAAGAAAGCTACGAAAAACGGTTACATTATTACAAAATATGTTAATTTTTTTGAACCAATAAGAATTTTATGCATTGTAAATATTATTAATTTATTTATAAATATGATGAACAATTTTATATTTTAGAAAAATGAACTGTAGAACTGAAAAATCAAGTCTGTCTCTGATGTAATAAAAGATCTGCTTGTTAACAAAATGTTTGTGAAACTGTAAAAACGAATATGGAAAGGTAATGGAGCTTCAAGGGTTGAATAATAAATGTATTAAAGTAAAACCTCTATTATAGAAACACAAATAAACGATAAAAATTGACTTCTATGATAGAAAAATTTCTATCTGAGAAATTTTAAAAAATAAAATTAAAACAAATAACAATAATTAAAGCTGCTAAATTTTATTGTAATTATCTAATATATGAGATAAGATATATCATTATCTGACCTGATCCATAAATAAGATGGTAAAGAAATACAATGTATTCTGAAAAACCATACATGACATTATTAAAAAGATTTTCCGTGAAAGCCTTACAACATCAACTTATCAACCTGCCGAAAAACAGAAATGGTTGGAAAAATCAAAATTATTGAAACATTGATTTGCTGAAAATAATAATGTTGTCCTTTCCAGCTGTGGTTCTGTGATCAACCGTCAGAACAAGAATATTCTGGAAATAGGCTACCACATAGCATGAATTTTTGAACATCTAAATTAATTTTAATTAACTATTTTTGTTTCTTTTAATTTCATATAGTAGTTTTTAAAATATTGCTTATTTTATACAAAGCCGTTTTTCGTAGCATCTCACATTGAAAAGATGTCCATTTTATCTTAAATTCTTAATAAAGGGAATAGGGAAATATTATTATTAATAGAATCAAGTCACAAAATGTTTAGTCCATTTTTTAGAGTGCTCAAGATTTTTCATCCATTCAAATTCGGAGGCTATTAAATCGAAACAGCTTGCAGCAAAAAGTAGAAGATTTGCGAACATCGATGAACTACCGAAACAACCAGAACGTAATCAATTCTTTCACATGTCATCAGATGAAGTCGTTGATCCCAAGCAATGTCAACACGAGAAAAGTTATGTCTCACCAAAGCGGGTATCTAATGATGATCGACCCATCGGAAAGCGATCTTGTGGACTCTCTAACAAAATTGAAAAGGAAATATATTTTTCAAAAATCTGAGCAATCCAAAGGCGTCACTGAGGCCATTTTTCATCACGAGTCATCACATCTTCCTTTGTCTGATTCAGAAAAGTGTGATAATCAGCCTCAGTCTGTCAGCCAGTCCGAGGTCGAAAGAAATAGTTCAGAAGGTTCTTTGCTAACCACTCTAAATGATAAGGACCTTTCATTGCTTGACAAGACAATCCAATTCGAAGAACACCAATCAGAAGATGATACAGAGACGGAAGACATAGCAAAAAACGCAGAAACATTCAATTCAATGGGAAGAGTCGAAGGGCCACTTTTCAGCCAATCTTCTGACAAAAACGACTTTGGCGATTTCTCTTTAGCTGAAACTCATTTGTCATACGATGTAATAACCTCAAGTCCTATAACCATAGAAAATATCGATCCAGTTTACGAGCCGGATGATAAAATTTTTGACTTGATGAAATCTGATCTCAAATCACAGTTTTGTGAGCCTAAAAATATATCGATTATTTCTGTCGCTAAAACTTCAAATCAATCGACATTTTGCGAATCAAAGCCAATTTTTAAAAATAGTGATGTATCAAGCAGTAAGTATTGTTTTCAATGAAATTTTAAAATTTTAAACTTCTCTATTTCCAGATATTATTTTTTATTATTATTATTATTATTATTATTATTATTATTATTATTATTATTATTATTATTATTATTATTATTA
>JBBMKC010070295.1:2146-17343 GCA_037834085.1 Bipalium vagum | reverse complement strand
ATAAATGATTATCTATCTATAAAATCAATAAAACATTTATATACAGATAGTATTTCATCACTATGACATTAAAACATGCAAACAACATTAATTTTGTGAATATGCTAAACTTTTGGCGGCAACTGTATATGTTGAAAGAAATTTTCCGAATTATTATTAGAAAGGTAACTAATATCTGAAGTGAAATGAATTTCCAGATAAATCACACAGTTGGGTATTTCCAAAAACTTTCAGATAACCAGATATTTTTTGAAAATAAGATTTTTAAAGATATTATGGTTACGTTCTTAGGTAGAAAAAACCAGTCGGCATCTGCTTGGTTGTGTTTTAAGTTAACTTAATATCTATTATAAAAAATTAAAATGAATAGACTTTCTAAAACCTTTTCAAGTTATTTCTTGACGATTAGTACATTTATATCCACTGTAGGTGATGTTGAAGCGATCCTCTGAAAAGAGTTGCTTGAATTAAAAAATGAAATGACAAATTTTGAAAGAAATGATCTTTGTTTTTCTTACTAATTGTAAACATCCCAACACCAGAGAAAAAATTAGCAAAAATCAAGCATTGGAGATATGTAATGAATATATAATTTTTCGGATTATTTTTGTTTCTTTTTATTCATTATGGTTATATAATTTGTATTTTCGAAAAGACATCGCTCGTATTAAATGTATGATAATCTTATGATAAATTATTTTAATTTGATTTAGAGATAAGGGATTCGTGAACCATTGATTTAGCAGTGTAATGGTAATTTATTTTTAAAATTACATCGTCCACAACTTATCAACTACGTCTTAATTTTAGCATAGTACGTTGTACTATGTAAATTTTTAATGGGTAAAAACTGTTTATTATACTTTTAAATCTATTCCATAAAATTTCTTTTAAAAATGAACCAAAAATTCAAGATTTGTTTGTTTAAATCAAAATATCACTTTTTATTTTATTGTCTAAGAAAAATTGTTATGATCATATTTTCAGATCGCAATCAATCCAAATCCTTCTTCATCAACATGGGTTGCTCTCGGACTTGAGTGCGGTCTCATTCATATAGTACCTATGACTCACTTTTATCGATCAGAGTTCGACAAATTGTACGGTGGGAAAAGTTGCGAGGATCTCAACTTATCTGCAATAAGTTTATCAACAAATATGTTCTTAAACCAATCTGTACTTAATAGTAAAAGAGGTAGACCACGTGAAAAACTTTATAAAAAACAGACGATCAACAATTCTCAAGATATTTCACAATCTACATTGAATGAAATACATTTTGAAATAAGCAAAACGGAAATGGAATCTTCTTCTATCGATTGTTTGACTAATGTCACAACTGAGAGTCAAAAATTGATCGTAAACAAGCGTAAGAGATTAACAACTCGCGACATTTATCTTCAAGTTTTCTCTGCTAAAAGAAAGAAGATATCAACAGATGCTTCAAAACAGATTTCAGAGCGACAAGATAAGTCCATTGGTGGAAAAGAGAATGACAAATCATCCCCATGTACAAAATCTCAATTACCGGACTATATTACTGAAATGTCAGTGAAAAAAAAGATAATCACTTCATCTGATCACTGTACTAGTCAGGTATATTCAAGAATGCGGCTGCGATCAGATAAATTGAGCAGCACTTATTTGGACTCAATAACCTTAGAGGAATCAGAATCACAAATTGGAGAATCTAGACCGAAATCTGTAAAAAATAATTCGGAACATCAAATCTCTCTCAGATCAATAAGTCATTCGAATCTTGATATATTAAACTTGACCAATAAAGAATCGCATATTTCAATCGCAGATTGTAACTTTTCGAAATTACCAATTTTTAAAGGTAATACAAAAAAGAGCAAGATCGATGATTCTTCCATTTCTTTGAATATAAGCAAACAGTGTCCGAGCTTAGAACTCAAATCAGTGAAAAATTCAGAAAACAATTCCTCCAGAAGAATGAGATTGCGTTCTGATGATTCCAGAAACAATGAAATACATTCAAAAACATTGTCTCTTGAGAAAAATTCTTTCAACACTGAGAAGTTAAAGCTCAATTCTAATTTTAAAGATCTAATGTGTCCAAACCAGGAAAAGGAAGATTCTTTAATTTCCAAAGTAAGATATAATCGAGCGGATATGGTACATCCTGACTGTCAGAAGGAAAATCAAAATCTGTCTTCATCAAATGAAGAATTTACAAATTCAAAGTCAGTTGGTTCAAGAATGAGATTGCGATCAGCAAATTCTGTGTACCATTTAAGTTCTGAATATACATTACAAAGTTGTGATTTCGAATCATCTCGGTGTGATAACATTTCTAGTCAATCCCCTAAACTGTACTCTTCAAACTCGGAAGATAAAGAATCTAAATTGGCAATTAATGAAATTGTTTCTTCGAAACCCACGACTTTGATTAAATCGAAAGCACATTTAGAAAAACAGATAAAAAATAAGTCTCCTGCATCATCATATCTGAAAAATCATTCGTATTATGATAATAAATCAAAAAAACAGTCGACAAAAAATTCTCTAACGAATGTTTGCAAAAAAGTGCTGGAAAAAGAAAATTGTTTGCAATTTTCTTCCACCCCGAGATGGAAATTGCGTTCAGATGATTCAAAACATGACATTTCTGATTTTGCAATCTCGACTTCGGAAGTTAAAAAAGAAACATCAACAATTTCACAGAAAAATGTGACGGGTGACTTTGACGAGGATATTAGTAACAAAAAACAGCAAGAATCGTTTATCACACAAAAAACCAAAGAGCATTCAATTTCAAATTCATCTACTTTGGGAATGAAACTGCGCTCAGGTATTTCAGGAACAATTTTTTTCGATCCGGTGATTATGATAGAAAAAAATCTTTGTTCTGCTCATAATAATTTTTTATTCCAATCACCAATTAATTCGAAATCTGATTTATCAAAAATCAAAAATGATGGTATTGGGAACAGGGACAAAAACAATTCATGTATCACTCCATCGATAAAAAAGATAATTTCAAACTCCTCCATATCTAGGATGAGACATAGTAAAACTCCGCAATCTGTTGTTTCTAACGCTCTTAATTCTGTAAGTAAGAGAAAACGTTCTGATTTAGAGAAAAGCTCTACAGAAGTCTTTTCAACTCTTTCAGCATGTCCAAAAATTAAAATATTGGAATCTGATTATAATTTTTCTGAGTCGTCCCAGAACAAAAATGATATCTCCGTTACCACCAGATCTTCGACTTTGATCGGTTCCAGAAAAAATACAAATGTTAATTGTACAAAAAAATCTAAAAACTCTAAAATAACAATAAAACCCAATTATAACGTGCTGAATAATAATACAAAATCAACGGAATCAATTTTAAAATCTAATTTTGTTTCCTTACATTCTTCTGAAAATCATAGTCTTAAACCAAATATAAATTTATATTTATCAAACGAAAGTGAAAGTGCTAACAATTTACTTTCTAGTGTGAATTTGAATTTAGAAAACTATCCATCTGAGTTTGAAATAATCGATGGAAGCTCTTTGGATTCGTTTGAAAATTCTGTTTTCAGAAAAGGATCTCGTAAAATTCCTAGAATCAGTTCTGACACCGAAGAAAATTGTGATATTGATTGCATTAAACCATCGAGAAAAAATAAAATAATTAACGGTCGTTTAGTGAATGAGAAGAAATCATCAATTTCTTGCGATCGATGTGCTAAGAAAAATATAAATTTTAAAATCGATAAAGAACCTAGTGACCTATGTCTAAACGAAGATGATGTTGGAGAAAAGTTTTGTCGAAGAATATTGAGATCGGATGTAAGAGTATTACAAATAGACAGTGGTAATGATTGCAGTAAGGATGAGGAAAATGTTTCACGGGAACAGGTAGAGTGCAATTTGAAAATTATTGATTGTAGGATTAAATCTTTTGATAATCCTAAAGGAAAAGATCAGACAAAATATCTGAACGAAAATGTAAATTTATGTTTGCAATCGACTGGTAACAAAAACACTTTGAATGATCAAAATCAGCAGGTCAATCCTAAATCATTTTTTCAAAATGAACATATCCTGCTACAAGATTTTAATCGTACTACACCATCTATTTTCAAAAGAAGGTTGAAAACTGATATTGATGATGAAGATATTGATGGCGATCAAATTGATGATTGTAAAGTGACTTTGAAAAGTTGTACAAGATTGACAAAACGGTGGGAAAATGTCGAATTACTGAAAATGAGTAGTTTAAATTCTTTTTCTAACGAGATTGGTGGAATACGAGGTTATAGTACGGATTTGAAACAATCTTTGAAAGAACAGTCCGGTAAGACTACTGTTTTACAGAAGAATTCGGTCAGTACAAGGCATCCTAAGGATAACGATAATAAAACGAGTACCATTCCGTTATCGTTATATGAGAAAGAACCAATTATGAATATACCTGTTGAAAACTCAATATATAGAATAAATAGTAAAATTGAGCTTAATCTAAAATCAGTTCAGAACACTACCAAGCAGCCTGATCAGAAAGAGACTACCTCTCATACTATTGATAAATCGAGTAAAGAAATATCAGAATCGGCCAAAGCTAAAACATTTATTAAAAGTAAAAAATCTTCTGATCCGTCGTTCATTCAAAGAGAAAATATTCGCAACAATAATCAGTTCGTCAACAAATCAGTAAATGTTTCAAAATTTAACCCAAAGTTGTTTTCTACGCCAAAAAATTTTCAATCATCGAAGAAAGTGAAAGAAAAATCCAAAAAATCGCGTGTTTCTTTAAATGAAAGGAGTTTTTTCAAAAGTAGTGGTAGTATAATCAATGAGAGGCGTACAAAGAAAATGAAAAACGAAAAATTTAATGTTAAACAGGTGAAAAAGTTGCATGAAATTTTCGCCATAAAACGCCAGGAAATGTTCTCTAATCAAGCTAGCCTTCGACAAACAGGTACGCCATTGGTATCATGCTCAGGCTCAAATTTGAATCATAAAAAAACTATATTTAGTACCAATTATAATGATTCAGGTTCAGAAGTTGAAAAACAAACAAATATAATTCAAAGTGATAAGCAAATTTTTGATTTGAATAAGACTACAAGCACTGAAATTGAACAGCGAATGAATGAGAAATCAAATACCTTGTCTATTGCTGATAAGTCTGTGAGTGTTAAAGATGAAAAGGAAAAAAACCATTCGAGATCGACTTCAAAGTCAAATTGCAGGCAAAGTTGGTGGGGTACTGATACTGCGGAACATGAAATTGTTGGAGATGTAAATGAAAAAGAAACGAAGTCATTAAAAATCAACAATGAAAAAGGCAAGTATAAGAAGTCAAAATCCTTTTCGGAAAAGCACATGGATAAAATTAAGAAAGTTATAGGTGATGTAATTTCTCAATTAAATGGTGAAAAGGAATCAATTAATGACAATTATCCAGAATTATTACAACCTTTTCGGTCATTAAAAGGATCTAACAAAACTAATAATAATAATTTGTTGACCAATGTCCTTTGATTGTTTCATTTTTAATCATTCTTTTCATGCCTATGTATAATATTTTGAGATTATATTTTAAAAATTGTATTTTTAAAATTATTTTGAAATTCAATTAACTGAGTTACTGTCTAGATATACTCAAATTGAATCTAACTTGTATGTTTGTATTTAATTTTTAATATGTAAAGACAATCAACCATGACAACCATTGTCTAACTGTAAAATCACTTTGAAAATATATTTGGTACAGTATAATATCAATAATATTAAAGAAAGAGTGGCGACTTTTATCATTTATAAGTGGCGATCAATAAAAATCAAATTTTGGGGTTCATTAAGAGTTTAACTTCATGCGCTAATACCGGAGTTCGATAAATTGAAGATAGAAATAATAAACTCTGATTTAAATTCATTTTTATGTGTGTAAATTAAAGGTTGCATCTAACACCAAAAAATTTGATTTTTAAAATTTTTGAAAATTGAATATTTTATTACTTAGAAATCCAATTTAGTTTAGAGTTTTTATTTCGAAAACTGAATTTTGATTAAATCCAATTTGGTTTTAAGTTTTTTTTAAACACCCACACCCATAACAACTTATTTAATTTTTACAAATATTGAATAAACCCAATTTGGTTTTGATTTTTTACGTAATAAGCATTTTATTATTATAAAAATGACGATTGAAATTCCGTTCAAATCTAGAAATCATAAGGAAACTTTGAATAAAATTGATAATGATATTTTTAAGGAATTACCTGGAAATGATTCTATATAAACGAAATTAAATTTGTAGATAACTGAAAAATATAATTATAAATAAAGTTTTAAATTCAGTAAAATGGAATTAAAAAATATTCAAGATAATAATAATAAAAATATTTTAAATTTATTTAAGATGAATTAATATGTATATATAATTAAATATTATTGTAAATATGTTAAGAATAAATTTTGTTATCAAATTTTTATTAAATATAAATTTATTCAACCATTTAAAATTTCTTGAGTAAAAATGAAATATTAAAAACCAGAAAAATTAAATATTAGGTTGTCCAGTATGAAATGTCGTATTTTTCGTGGAAATTTAGATTAAAAAACGACATTTCATACTGGAACACCTAATATAAAAGGAAAACTAAGAAATACACTTAAACTGTTTAAATTCATATCGATTAGAAAATTTGGTGAAAATTCCGTTCTAATACTCCAGGATCATCTTTGCTTATCTATTCTAAATATATTATTATGTAATTATTTAAATAATTTTTAAAATCTAACAAATTTACGACTTAAATTACATTTTGTATTCAATGCCGTCCATAAGTTTTGGGCCACCCTGTAAATATCGAAATAATTGTAGATTTGATCATTTGAAATGTAAATAAAAGATATTTTATTGACGTTTTAGTCTTCTATGCTAATGCTTTTAAGTTTCAATTTTTTGAATTTATCACAATTTAGAATGCTATTAACTTTATCTAAATATTGGTCTTTGTTCATATAGCCGTTTTCTTTATCAAACTTTGTAATAATCAGATCTTTTGCTCAATTTTTTCATTATATCTTCTTTTTATTCAGATATTTATTATTTTTTATATATGTTTCTGTTGCTCTTTTAAACGTTTTGGTTTTTTCTTTTTTACATTTCTCATCTATTGTCGAATCTCTTATCATATCTTTGTATAGCTTTTCAATTTTCGCTTTCGATGATATTCTCTACATTAAATTCACAATAGCCTTTCATTGTTATTAATTCTTCGATTTTCTTTAAATGTCCATTTCTCATTTTTAATTTTAAATTTGGATTCTTTTATTATGCAACTAATAAAGATATGATATCATTTTTCTCCGATTGATTTGATAAATTGAACCCGGATGTTAAACAATATTTTACTGATTTTCTTCCTTTCTATTCATTCAGATTTTAATGTTGTTCTTTTATTTTATTTTGATATGGTTCAAATGTGCAATTATCTATTAACCATAATAAATCTTTAAAATAAGGTTTTAAATCTTTTTCTTCTAAAATTAAAAATTTTCGCTCGTAAATATATTTAATAATATTTATTTTGTGGAAATTTATTTTCAATTTTCTTTAATTCTAGATTTGATAGGTCACTTAAATCGTTTCTTTTGGTTTCCATTTTTTAAGAAAAAATTTAATTTTTTTCTATTTTATTTAGTGATTTTTTAATTTTATTTTTTAAGAAAAAAATTGATATTTTTAAGTTTTTAAAAACTAGTAATATAAGAATATAATAAATGAAGTAGTAAAACCAGACGTTGAGGAGATGAAATATTTTTTCTATTTTGAGGGTTAGGGGTAAGAGTAAAAAAATATTCCCCATCGTTTTTTATTTTTTGAGGGAGCCCCCATCTGGGAGTGAGTAAAAAAATAATAAAAGTAGGGGTCCTGTCCTCAAAGTCTGGTTTTACATACTACTGTAGATCTACTAAAATAAGTAAATCTCCAATTTATTTTTATTTATTTATTCAAAACGCTTTACGACATTAATATACATCATAAAATTTTTTATCTTCTATAATTTCATTGTATTCAAATATTTTCATATCTTTGATTGTATTGCTCCGTTTTTGATTTTTATAATATTTTTTTCCAATTTTTCACGAACTCATCAGGACCAGGCTAACATGAGGAGAAACAGAGTATTCTGCTAGAGGAGATCATCATGGGATCATCATGGGATCATCATGGGATCATCATGGGATCATCATGGGATCATCAAGAGAGGAGTAGCTCTGCGTCTCAACTGGAATTCAACCTAGTTTCCTGGTAAAAACATCTAGGCTAGCATGAAGATATCAGCAGACTTGTCCATTAACCACTGTTCCTGATGGGATTCAGCCACATGGGATCTTTTCAGGTGGTTAAAAGACCTCCTAGAATTAAACTCAGCTCCCTAGTCAGACATCAGAAGGATTCACCATTATTCCGTATCTCCAACACTGCTAATAATCAAGGATCCTTTCCTAAATTCCGCACTTCTTTTTGAGGCCTGGTTCCAGCAGTGGTGGAAATCCCTTATCTTCATTCTCTTGTAAATATGAGAATCATGGAAGTTCATAAACCATTTTTCACCTCCCAAATGCAAAATTTTCCTTTCGTCAACTTTACATATTTCTTTGTTAAAAAGAAATAAAAAGCAAACGCCATTGTTAGTTACAGCTTCTGAATTCATAAACTCAAGATTTGGTAACATTTTTATTTGATGAAAATAATTGTATAGCCTGAATATGTGTCCTCTTATTTACTTAAACAATTTAATTATCTGAGACTTTTATTAAAATTAATTTAATTATTTAATTGTTTAAAAAACCTTTAAATCTATTAAAATTATTAAAAAATTTATTTTAAATAAAGGATTAAATTTTAATTATATATTACTTTAAAAATTTTTTAAAGAATATTCATGATTTATTATTTAAAATTAATTAAAATTTAATCCTTACAACCATTTATAAAAAATATGACAAAAAGTCGATCAAAAGAATATTATTTCTACATGTATGTATTTTATTCCTTATTTACATAAAAGACAATCATTTATGTATCCCCACACGTAGTAGACAACATAACTGATGCATAAGCATACCTACTAATTCAGTATTTGAACACAAAACACTGAATAAAAAGTAAAGATCAGTTACACACCCGATATATATGTAAATGTGTAACCACCTCAGATGTACAACTATGTAAAAAATACATAATGAAAATATTTATATGGATTTTACTCAGTAGTGATATGGTTGTAATTATAGATAAGAATATTAAGAATGAGAGGAAAATACAATTGTATTGAAACTAGTGAATACACACGAGGATGTATTTAGTCGAAAAGAAGAAGGAAAAAAAGAGCAGGTTATTTCATTCCGAAAACAAAGGCTTAAAGAAGCACAGGACAAATTATGCGGCAATTGAAAAGTAAGCCTTAACAATAAGTTTTGCGTTCAAAAGTTTAGACATTATCTATGAAGACCAAAAATAATTCTGTTTACTAATCACACCCTTTACAATGACTATTGGAAAACCGAGATAATACCCACAGATTAATCAGCTGGACTCTAATACACCAAAATATTAATTTAACTTTAAAGAAAATTATATATATTAGTTTAGGCACAGCTACTGATATTTAATGAGTAGTATGCTACCTTAAATTAAAATTATTTTTTGAAAATTTAAAAAATTACATTTATTTTTAGAAAAATTTATTTTAGAGAAAGCACAACATTATTGACAGTTTATCTTTCCAATCAGGAAAGTTAAATAAAAATAAAAAATTTCTATATAATCGAACGTAAAATCTATACTTTTTGCCCAAAGATCTCCAACAATAACTATGTTGACCAGCGGAATTCTGGCACAGCAGTTTAAATGAGAAGTTTGATTGCTGAGTGATTGTGAAAATCGTCGGCATAATTAAAGGGTTGTATTCCTATATATTATTCAATAAAAGTATTGCAGAGTTTTTGTTAATATCTGAGCTCAGAAGTGAGACTTAGCCAATAGAAACCTTATTAAAGTTCGGTGCGCTGACATCTATAATAACTTTTCACAGGAAATATATTCAAAACCGATTGGGGATTTTTCAGCACCCTCCATATTCCCTAAAACTTGATCCATCACATTTCTATTTTCTCGCTCTTTTTATAACCAAACGAAAGACATTAATTTTGAGGAGAACCTTAAATGTTGATCAATTTCATTTTGAGCAGATCTAGCAATTTATGGAATAAAGATTTCAACCAAACTGATTGAAAAATGAATGAAGACCAAACACAATATCCGAAAATACATCGATTGGATTTTTCTTATTATTTGTTAAAAAAATGTTTTATTACTAAATGTATATATTATTCAAAATCACGAATAATTACATTAAAATCTAATATAATCCAGAATAACAAAATAATGAATAAATTAGTAAATTAAATAATAAATTAAATTAATCATAAATTAAAATTAGTATTTTACATTAACCAATCTTACCATTAATTGTTCAATGGTTGATAATTGAGAAGTCCTCACGTTTTTACACCAAGATAATATAATATTGTAAACACAATGGTATTATAATATAATAAACACATTCGATTTTTAATATAATATATATAATAAAGTTGAAAAATTTTATTTAAATTCATAAATTTTAAGATAAATTTCCATTTAAATTAAATAATGTGATTTTAATTTAATTTCAAACGTTAATTTAATTTTTGAACGTGATTTAATAAAAAATTGTAAACAAAACACATAAAAGATTGGTTTCACAATCTCTAATTCTTTACATTCTCAATAAATCAATGAAAAAAAATCAATTTGATTATGAAATGATCAATGTGAAACGTTATATATTAAAAACATGACCGCAATATGTAAATCTTTCTTTGACATATCAATAAAAAAGTATTATAAAAATAATATTAATACGACGAGACTTATAAAGGTGTCTCGGATCAAAAACAAGGGTAAAAGAAGGTACTTCAGAAAATTTTTGAAAAATTAAAAAATCAATATCTTTCTAAATATGTTGAATGTGTTTTTCGAATCAAAGGTTATTTTAATATTTGAAGTTGTTATGTCACATTCATTAGGGTCAATATCCAGCCTTATGAGTATGTAATAGTTGAGTACGAAGATCAAAATAATTTTCATAAAAAACTAATTTTTATAATACCGATACTTAATGCAGGAAAATTAAAAATGATCAAGTCTTACATAGTCTTTGTTATTTTCGGTAACTGATTTTGTTATTATTTATTTGTTTTCTTATTATAATTAAGGTTTTGTTTGTTTCCAGCCCTATAACATACGAGGACAACATTCAATATTTAATGGTAACGGTGATTTACCTCAATCAAAACCATCACCCGATAATCTTTTATCTGAAATAAGTTCAGAAACGTCCTCTACAAGCAGTACTAGGACGGACGAAATTACAAGTGTTATAACAGAATCCAGTTTAACTTCCAGCGTTAGAACTACTAGTAGTCCAAGCCCAAGCGTTACAACCCAAAGCAGCTTAACATCGACCATTACAACTGGTAACAAAAGCCCATTCACCACATCCCAAACTACAACTAATACTGATGGAACTGCAACGAAATATATTACAACTGGTAGCAAAAACCCATTCACCACTTCCCAAACTACAACTAATACTGATGGAACTGCAACAAAATATATTACAACTGATAACAAAAGCCCATTTACCACTTCCCAAACTACAATTGCACCAATAACTAATACTGATGTAACTACGAGAGAATATTTTACAAATGGTTCCCAAAGCACATTCACCACCTCCCAAACTACATTTGCACCAACAACAACTCCTTCAGTAAATATTTTCGTCACAATAATAATAATTTTTTTAATAATAATCAATTTTTACAATTCTTTTCACAATTAATGATATATTGATAATAAACAAATAAAATATATTTAATTTTTAGAAAAAATTTCCAGACTGGGCTATTGCTGTAATCGTTGTCTGTGTAATAGTAGTGGTCGCTTTGGTTGCTTTCTTAATTTACTATTTTTTGAAAAAAAAGCAGTATTTTACTTTATTATTATTATTTATAATTACTGTTTAAATTTTTATAAAAGTGATTCAAGGAATTTTACGGCTCAATTCAATACCCTGTCAAATGATGTCAACTTTCAAGGGGAAGAAGGATATCCAAATAATGCTTATAAGAAATAATGTACGATATTGTGCGCCTAATAATTTACTTCAACTAATCTTTTAAGAGATGTTTTGATTTTTTAATAATTTTCATATTTATACCAATAAATTACTTTATTAATTATTTTTATTTATAAAATATTTATATTTGCGAAAGTACTAATAATAGAAAGGAGGATAGAAAAGGTAAATATTTATTAGTAATATGAGGCATATGTAAATGAAACAACTATTTATAATTGAATCAATTAGTTTTTCTTGGCAGGAGCAATATGTTTGATAAAGAAGTGGATTACCACATAAATTGAAGAAGAGAAATTAAAAATTATTGCGAAAGAAGAAGTTAATTAAAAAGTAAGATATCCAGCATAAAAAATTGTTTCCAAATGATGATTACGTTTTCAAACTCCAACATTAAATTCAAAATGATTTCAAAGTATCTCAAAACTGGTTCTTGTAGTTCAGATCCAATGGAAGACTTGTTGTTTACAAATAATAAACCGAAAAACAAAAATCCAATAAATGAAGATTAGTTTTAGTTTTACAAACTGAGTTAAAAAAATTTATAACACGGATTTTACAAAAACTATGTAATTTCTATTTTCTATTTCAATTTATATAAGAATATAGTTTTGGTAAAACTGATCGATTAATGAACTAAAAATTTAACAATTTTCAAACTGTCAAATCTAAAAAATTGTGACTAATACATTGCAAAAATTTTTGTGGTCATTTAAATGTTTTGGATTTGAGTCAGTTTACAAAACTCGGGATTTTAATTGAATATTAAATGTCGAACGTTAAGGATAAAATTCAAAAGAAGAGAAAGTTTATTTCCATCGCAGAAAAGATTAATATCCTAGATTCAATCAAAAATGATGAGAAACCATCGTCTATTGCAAAAAATTTAATGGTGAATGAGACAACAGTTAGAATAATTCAAAAAATGAAAATAAAATTAGATCTATACGTTCGGCGTTATCTTTCAACAGTAAGAAAATACTGCTGACACACTCCCAGTAATAATCGAAAAGATGAAAATGGGTCTAATAATATGGATAGAAGATTGCAGCGCCAAAACCACATATATATATAAATTATTCATAATAGGTTACTGAACATTTATGATAATTTAAAGAGACTTGAACAATTATTAGAAGATCAAAAATCACCTTCAGATTTCGATGTTAACAGAGGATTGGTTGAAAAAATTGAAAAAGATTCTCATTACATAATATAAAAATTCTGGAAGATAACGAATCTGCTCAAAGATTTACTTCAGATTTTGTTGAAATTAAACAAAATAAATGATACACCCAGACCAGGTATTCAATGTGGATGAAACTGGATTATGTTGGAAAAATATACCAAATCCAACTTAAATATCAAAAAATGAAAAAAATGCTAAGAGATTCAAGGTGGCGAAAGAAAGAATATCTGTACTCTTATGTTTATTATAACAATATTAACTGTGCTCATGATGAATATTTATGTTGTTAAAGTCAGTACACATACTTCTTGTCTATTGATTAATATAAAAAAAATTCTTACTACGATACTTCGATTATTTCGAAACGCAAAGACGAATTTTATATACACTTCTAACCCTGCATAACACGGATTTGTATAAGTCATTTTCCAGAACCATATCATCGTGTTATACAAAGCTTAAGTGTATTAAGAGTCTTAAATTGAATTTTTGAAAAAGTAATAAGACGGGTTTTGCTTACTGTACAGACTTTGTAAGTCTCTTATTATCATAGAATTCACGGTTACTGGATTGTAAGATGATAATGATACTGATATTCAATTTGATTTAAACAAAATATACCACTGAAAATTGACTAATACAATAAAACTTTAATTATTTACATACACAATTAACGTAATAAAATAATGCACATTTTCCTCTACTCTAAAATCAGTTAAAATTGTTTTAATGTATCAATTAAATTAATTTCTTGGAATTTTTCTTCACGTGTCCCGTTTCGATATCGACTTTCACTTCTTCACTGATACTACCATAATTCGCAGTGCTACTGACAATTATTCTAAAAAAAATAATATAAATATAATATCGAAAAAGGAATACCTTTTCTTCCTCTTTAACATACAACATACTGCAATTATGGTGATTAGGATGAATACAATTATTGCTATTATGATTACAGCAATTTTCCACCAATCAAAAATTTCGGTCTTTTTCTGAATTAAATGAATTATTATTAATATAAAATTTTTGAATTATTTAATTTTTTAGAAAAAATTTTCTAAGATTTTTAAAAAAATGTTGAATAAAAATGTTTTGTGAAAAATATGAAAAATAATAATCCTACTGAATTTGAGGTTCGAGAAATTGGTTATACTCAAACCAATTGGAACGTCTGACAAAGGAATAGATAAAACGTTTATAAAATGATATAATGAATTTTTTTAATAATAAAAAAATATTATTGTTTTTATTTTATTCAGTTGTGCCGAACTCACATTTAATAATATTTTCAATTTTGAATTACCTCATGATGAATTGTGGTTGTTTCAACAGAAGAAGACGAAGTTAATGTTGGTTTTGAATGTTCTGTTGTAGCTGAGGAAGAATCTGAACCATGGCTTGTCGTGACAGATGGAAACGGAGTGAGTGTTGTCTTTGAAGATTCTGTGGTCTGAGAGGATGAATTTGAACTATGGATTGTTGTGATGGATGCAGACGAAGTGACTGTTATTGTTGAATGTTTTGTAGTACCTGAAGAAGAACTTGAACCATGACTTGTCGTGACAGATGGAGACGGAGTAAGCGTTGTCGTTGAAGATTTTGTAGTCTCAGAGGATGGCTTTGAACCATGACTTGTCGTGACAGATGGAGACGGAGTAAGCGTTGTAGTTGTAGATTTTGTAGTCTCAGAGGATGGCTTTGAACCATGACTTGTTGTGATGGTTGGAGTCGAAGTGACGGTAGTTGCTGAAGATTTTGTAGTCGGAGAGGATGACTTTGAACTATGG
>JBBMKC010070187.1:0-17346 GCA_037834085.1 Bipalium vagum | reverse complement strand
ATAATAATAATAATAATAATAATAATAATAATAATAATAATAATAATAATAATAATAATAATAATAAAATATAATAAATAATACGAATTAATATTATTAATAATATATTATATATTTAAATGATTTTTAAAATGATTTTACATTATATACTTAATATTGTATTAGCCAGCTTTACTAGATAAATATGGCCATGATAATACTCAAATATAAACAAAGATTTTTATAATCCTGTTAATTTTTGTCTGCAAAGGAGCATATTATAAATAAGTCGCTCTAATATTCATATTTATTACAAAATAATATAATAAAATATAAACAATTTTTCAATGAAAATTCCATCTATTCAGTACAATTATGGAATATTGAGACGATTGTTTTTCTTAATCTATTCTCAAATCACATTTCTATATCTGTATATCACAAAACGTAATTTTATTAAAAGGGAAAATTAATTTTCAATACATTTAAACAAACAATATATTTTCAATTGTATTTGATTATTTTAATCTTGAAGATTATATAAAACACAGATACTTTATTATCGAAAAAATGTCATAGAAAATTTACAATTTTACATATACATAAAAAGGAATCAAATGAAATAATAAGAATTGTTAAATCTTTTCCATAGAATTTCTCCACTGATAAAATGCGCATGTTGAAAATGATTTGCAAATAAGCATGACAACTTAAACGAAACTTGATGTAACATATGGAGAGTTGAAATCTCTCTGTTTTTGACAGAAATCTGGATTTTCTATGGGATTACTATGATTTGTAATTGATATTGCGTGATTATTTCGATCAATGTTGACTGAATTAAAATCAACATGAATTTTGTCTTTTAGTGTCGCATAGTTTTCTGTCTCTTTATAGTGAGGTGAAGTTAGGAAACCTTTCATATGGGATTTTGTCGACACTGGGATGGGAGGCATATACGCTGATGGATTTAGGAAATTTTCACAATTGAATATATTATGATCCATGTTCGATTGATTGTTGTCCTTGTTTGGAATGCTTTGTCTCTGGGGTGTCGGCGATCCGGAATTGTGTATCATCGGAGTGTACGTTGAATTGCTTAACATCATCAAATGAGTATAATTGGATCCATCATCGCCAATAAAGCAGACTGAATTGATTTTATTGATTTTATATTTTTATTTTTACTCAACTGATTTCATAAAATAATGGTACGCATAATAATTATCGTTTTATTATTATTATTATTATTATTATTATTATTATTATTATTATTATTATTATTATTATTATTAGTCTTTCAATAATATTAGACAATATTGGATGATCAAAGAGTGAAAAAAATATGCGTTCAAAGAAACCTAGCCAAGAAATATTTCACATATTCAAACTAATATTAAATAATTCAAATATGATTAATCTATTTTATTGATAAATTATCTTGTTAAAACAAAAATGATTATAGTGATTACTCAAATAATCTTCTTATAATATGAGGTTGAAAATATTTCTTATTTATGTCGACAGCCACGCATATGTTTATATTTTACAAGTTGTCTTTTTTAAACGCCATTCTATGAGCAACACCATGTATCATAAAATTTATATTATTTATATTATTAAACCTTCTTTACTGAATAATAACAGAAAGTCAAAAGAGCTAGGAAAGTGAACGTTATTATATTTTTTCTGCTCGTTATTCTCAAATATATTTAATACGATCATTATACAGTGACAAAATGAAATTATAAATTTGAAAGAGTTTTTAAATACCAAAAATAAAATAAATTTCCTTTTTTGGTCACACTCAACCCACTCTTTTTAGCTACTTCAAAATAATTTCTTAAAAATTAAGAGAGAATTTGGTTTTCGGGAAAAATTAAGCTGGATTCAAGATGAAAATTTCCCCAAGTTCTTTATTAAATCCAATCGTAAGCAGAATCTTTATATTAAATTGAAAATAGTAAAAATAAAAAAATATTTATTTGAAATTAACAATGGAAAACAAAATGAGCCTCCTTTATTAATCAGATATTATCAGAGATGTGATTTTGTAGATCCTACGTTCACGGAGCACTGGAATGGGAACCATAGTTGAAAATCAAGTACGAAGATCTACATGATGAGACAAAATAAACTTATATAGTTTTTTTAAATACTTTTTAATAAAGTTTTTAAACATGTTTTGTTGATTTTATATCAATATTTGACTTTACCAATTATTGCTTACTGATTTTGACTTTCACTTTAATTTTTGTATTTTCTTTTTTTTTTAATCAAGTGATAAATATTATTATCTCAATTTTCATTTTCATCACTAAAAATGCAAGCAAAATATAAAATGATATCCTTGATATCTTAATAATATAACTGTGAGAAGAATTGCTAAGTCCTACAGAGAACTTGTCACGAAATTTCATTGCACTAGGCAAACTATCAAGAAATAATTATAAGATATGCAGATCCAAAGAAAATCGCGAAATTTCTGCAGCAAAAACAGATACACAAACAACGGCTGAAGAAGTTAGTGACAAATACTTTTGCAGCAAAAAATAATGTAACTTGCATCATGGACGATTCACCTTGGATGGCAACGAATTGCAGGGTACTTACTACAATGAGCATTCTTAAAGAAACTGCTGACGAATTAAAATTTATCGAGCGCACCAAGTTTCTATCAAAGGATTGGTTGTGCCTCGCCATTTCAGAGAAAGGAATGTCTCATCTCAAATTTTCGAGTCTGATCTAGCAATGAATGCTGAGCGCTACCAAACATTTTGCTTGCCAAAAGTTACAGATTTCATCACAAAATACCTCCAAGGAGAAAATGTTGTTTTTTTGTCAGACCTTGCTTCAGCACAGCCAGAGATAGTTTATCAGAAATGAAGCGCTTAAAAGTCCATACGTTCCATGGACTTCCTCATATGCGTCCAAACGAGGATTTTTGGGTGAAATTGAAACAAAAAGAACAAGACAATAAATATCTACCAAAAACAATTCAATGCTTGCAGAGAAGAATCAAACCTACGCTCAGAAAGAGAGAATTTTTGAGACAGCCACGAAGAAAGTGCCTAAAAGTTTTAGAAAAGCTCATCGATATAGAGTTAACCCTTTTATACATTGAAATGTCAGTTTTAGTTATGTTATCAAACTTTCAATTTGTTAGAATTTTGTTCTTCGTTTTTTCATTTCTTTATTGGAACTTTTGTGCAGATTCAAAAATGCATACTTTATATAAAAAATATTTGTCTATAAAATTTATTAAAACTTTAAGCAGTATCATTTTATTATTAATATTATAAAATTATTTTATTATTCATTTATTATTATTATTTATTTATTTTTGAATTAATTAAAGATAAAATTCATTAAAATTACAAATTATAATACTTTATATATTATTGCCAGTGTTTGTTTATTATCTTATTTTTACCTAAAACCTTTGTCAGAAAAGGCTCTCATAATAATATATTTTATAAATAATTACAATAATACTAATAATATTGATAATAATAATAATAATAATAATAATAATAATAACAATTTTAATCTATTTTTTCTCTAATGTATTTTGTAAATGATACATTTATTTTATTAATAAATGTCCAGCATATATATACTTATTAAGTATTTTTTTTGTTAATATTAATTAATTATTATTAATCTCCTTTTACATATTTTAAATTACATTTCATTTTTATAACAAATATGGTTATTTACTTATTTTCATTCTTGTTAGTAACAATGTTTTAAAGAGCTTTTATATTTATGTTTACTGATAAAAATTGTTATGTAACAAAATAAAATATCAAATAATAGCAAAATATTAATTTGTTCTAATTAATTTATTTACTTAATTAACCGTGAAGGTTCGGTTTAGTTCATCAATCATTTATTTCTGCTAAGTTAAACGAAAAAATATATTCACAGAATAATCATAAGAAGAGGTATTGGATTTTCCTTTATTATTGTTTGTTAGCATTTCGACAGTGTTTATAATAAAGGATTGTTTTAATTATTATTTATCTTCTGTTTAAATCATAATTATGTAAAAATATAATTCATTATTATATGGATAACAATGTTAAAGTAGCTTTAATAATAAATAATTACTGTTAGCAGGCCACGTCGTATTCAGTCATTCACGAAACCATTCCATATTTGCAGCATAACATCCCAAACTTATTAATTATAAATGATATATCGGCTGTCACCACGTTTTACGTAGCCAAATAAATAATAAACCCATTTGTCAATATTTATAAATAATTACACATGAAAAATAATAATAATAATGATATTGATAATTAATTGTGACTAATAATTATAATCACGAAACATGAAAGATATACGATTTCATGCTACGTTTTTCAGTCTCTCTTCTTCTGAAAATATAGGGAGAAATTTTATTGTATAAAAATACATTTATGTCTGCTTATCCAAATTAGAAAGGTATAAAAGGCATTGAGAAATAACTCAAAAACTTAAGTTGGCATTAATTTGATTTTTATTAATGCATTTTTTTGCATTTGGCATCAAGGGGTCAAGGTTTACCGAATGAGGTAAATGGAACCCTGCAAATAAATGAAAAAAAACATTTATTTATTTGGCTACGGGTGTCGCATTTGGAAAATCTTTTAAGGGGTCTTATTTGTATTAGGTTTTAATAGAAAGAGCATTTTAACTGATTTCTAATTTTTGAATTTTTACACCGTGCCTAATTTTAATTGTAATTAATTAATAAATTTAATTTTAATATTTATTTAATTTAATTTTAATATTTATTTAATTTAATTTTAATATTTATTTTAAAATAATTTTTCTTGAAATGAGTAAGGGCACAATATATTATATTGTAAATGATTGGAAATTTGCTGAAGTATTATAATTTAAAAAGGCATTCAAAATTACTTATTTAAAACGATGACTGACTTTGTTGATATTGCAGCTAACAAAAAGAAAAAAACAATTAAAACCCTTCTGATACAAAAAAACTTGATAAAATTATTTATTTTCGGTTTTTGAAGAAATAATAAAAGGATCACATGAAGATCAATTTCTTAAGAAAACGTAAGATGATGTAAAGGTTTATGGAGTCCAGATCGAATCTTTAGTATGAATTTAAAAGATTACACTGGCCAATAAATTTCCAACTTTTAAAAAGCTCCAAATTCAAAAAAATATAAATTAATAATTATTTTTAATTATATTATTTATTTTTATAAGAAAAAAAATATTATTGAAAAAATATTCTTATTATTAAATAATAATAATTCACTTTAATTATTTTTTCGTTATATTTTTTGATCATATACTTACGTATATAATATTATTTGCCAAATCGTACAAAAATACTAATGGTTCGGTAACGAATGAACGGGCATGAGATTATTTTTCCAGATAAAAACTGTTTTTGATATCGGAATAAAGTGAAAAAAAATCATATATGATCTTGGAAATAGTTTTAAATATATAAAATATTCTATACAATGTTTAATAATAACTTTATACTTTAGAGATAAAAATATTATATATTTCTCTTTCAAAAACAAAACGATCGCCTTTGAGTTTGCGATCAAAACAAACTTTTATTTTGTTGTACCTTTCCGATCGACTGATTTGGTAAATTATTAATGAATTCATTTGAGAAGCAAAGCATATATATTTTGTCTGTAATAATATTTTCAAAAAATTATATAAAGTTGAACTCGATAAAACAAAAAATACGGAATTTTATATATAATGTACACTGAAGATTTCTCAGTTTTCAGACAGTGAAATTATGATACGTGATCGGATCAGCAATAAAAGATAATTTATGTTACTCATTCATATTTTTATTTGTAATTCAGTAAAATATTTTTAATAATATTTTTTATTATTTTTATTATTTCTATGTATTACTATTTTTGATATTATTTTAAAATTTAATATTTATTTAATATTTAATATTTAATATTTAATATTTAATATTTAATATTTAATATATTTAATATTTAATATTTAATATTTAATATTTAATATTTAATATTTTATATTTTATATTTTATATTTTATATTTCTCTATTTATATATTATTTATTACTATTTAAACTACTACCATTATCTTTTTCCATTCTACGAGTAATCTGAAATAACCAATTTTTTAATTAACAGTAATTAAACGCAATTAATTATAGAATGAAAGAAAAAATATTAATAAATTACTCTTGATTAACTTATAACTATCAATTAAAAAATTGGCACCATTTTCGTCAAGAATATTAATTTGTAATAAGTGTTTTATAAGACAGCAAGCTATAAAAAGTTTACCAAAAAGTAATTAAAAAAATATTTTAAAAATATTTTAAAAAGTTTTCTTTTAAGATGAAATTTTCAAAAAAAATCACTTCACTATATTAAATCTATGATTAATGTTTTAAAAAATATTTTCCAAATGCATTTAAAACCATTTTTAATATTTTTTATTATTATTTATAAATTACGTAAAAATAATTTTAATAAGATTTAATAATTTAAAATAACGAAAAAAATAATTTATGATAATATTATTATTTTTATGGAAAGTTCAGGGTTAAACCAATCATCAGCAAATACCGTATTATCCATTGTCTGAATATATATATTTTTTTAATGATAAAAAGATCGATTTATTTTTGAATTAAAACATTTCATCGATTTTTTAGAAAAATTCAAAAAGACTGATAGCCTGTGAGGAATTTCTTTTTATCAACATTGCTTTTTTTTACTATCTTTATGTCACAGAACATATTTTGCCAGTGAAAGCTCTTTATGATCGATTTTTACATTTCGTCTTGCTTTGCATGAAGAGTTATTTAAAACCAGATAATGTAATTGAATTTTTAATCGATAGTGAAATTAAAATAGAAAAATAAAATAAATAATTTTCTACAATATTTTTCTTCAATTTTGATAAATCAGATTTTTAGTTTTATTTAGTAAATCTTTGTAAAAATTAAATAATGAATAACTATATTTTTTTTCCATTTATTTAATAAACAATTAAAACAGTATTATTAGAAGTTGAAAATTAAAATGATAAAATAATTTACTATTTCAACATTTTTAATTATGTCATTTCTTTTAATTATTCTTTCCTAAAATTGTAATGTATGAAAATGTAAGAAGACTGAAAGTGTAAGTAATTGAACAGACAGATTAGGCTGAAATAAATTGAATAATTTCAATAAGGGTGCAACATGCATTAGGAGGATTTCGGGATTTTTAATAACTAATAATAAATGACAAGAGCCTAAGTATATTACAATAATCTCCGTCCGCGCTTTGCAATAATGGAAATGACTGAAAATTTAGATTAATCTGTAGAAGACTCAAATATTGTTTTGGACTCCTGATAATTGGAGATGGCATAAAACCGTTGTAAGTTGTAAATGGAATTCAAAAATAATATATAATATATAATGCAATTATAAATACTCTAACCTTAAACTATGAAGAAGATAAATAGTTGAGTTGAACTTTTCAATCAATTTTTCTAAACAATGACAGTCATTTTAGTGATTATAACCTTATTAAATATTTAATATCTTTATTCCTAGTGTGAAACAAATAATTATATAATATTCTTTTATTATTTTTAATTTTAAAATTTTTTATATTTTTATATTTTTATATTTTTATATTTTTATATTTTTATATTTTTATATTTTTATATTTTTATATTTTTATATTTTTCTATTTTTCTATTTTTATATTTTTATATTTTTATATTTTTGTATTTTCATATTTTTATATTTTTATATTTTATATTTTTATATTTATATTTTTAATATTTTTTTATATTTTATAGTTTATTAGTTTATCATATTATTATTTGATTTCTTTTATATTTTATTTTATTACTTTTTTACATTTATATTTAATTATTTTTTATATTTTTAAATATTTGCTTATATTTTTATAAGTATAAATTAATATTATTAAAAAATAAAATTTTAAAAAAAGCGACTATGAAATAAAAATTATTTTTTTAAATAATAACTTATTAATAATTAAAATATAATTATTAAAAATTATATTATGAAATAATTTGAAAATATTATAAAATATCTGAAATATTTTAATTTTCAATGTAGCTTGTTTCCTGTGCTTGTGACATAAAACAAATACAAAATCGAAACATAAAATACAAACAAAAAACAAATTTAATTTAATTAAATACAAATATCAATAAATTTATTATTTTTTCCAATGTTACAATTGGGGAAAGATATGTTAACCTAACGGACTTCCAGTCACACTTTCGCGGTTCAGTCTGCGCCGGGCTCTGTGGATCGGAGTGAGGACCTCGATGTCATTTACCATGCCCGACCAGATGGTATTTATGTTTCACTCTTAATATCAATTTATGCCGTTTATTTTCCGTATTGCCGAATAATAAACAATTTCTAATTTAATTATATAATTGATTTCTTTTTCCAATTATAAATCAGTAGCAAGATCGTAGTTTTTTTTCTCCACCAGAAAAAAACCGATTTCAAATGAATTTTTTCCGTTAATAAAAAATGTTTAAATAAATAAAAAAAATTTCCCTTTGAAAAATTAAAACGAAAAAAAATCAAAACTTCCTTTCTTCGTGCACTGAAATTATTTTCAAAAAAAATAAAATATTAATAAAAAAGCCATTTTGCATATTATCCATTTATCAGTTTATTTAGACGGGTCCCCCTCCGTAATTAACGTCTCTGTGAAGCATCATCACCGAACGCTGACCCCTATGATATTTTATTTTTCCATATATACTTTTTATCACCAATATTAATCGATGTTTTCCCAGGCCCGTTCGGGGAAAAAGCGTCGACATTATATTGTATGATTGTTGTTATAAAAATATTATATCTTTTTTTAATCAAAGTTTCCTTTTGAAAAGAAAAAAAAAAGAAAAAAAAGTCTAATTGTTCTTTATCATTCGGAGATATTTTTTTTGTGTCAGAAAATTTCCAAAATTGAATTCAGTCTTTATTTTATTGTCGAATTCTTTTAATTTAAAAAAAATAAAAATTTATTAATGTTCTTTTTTTTCTCGTCAACATAAAAAACGGGAATATTTTTCACTTAGGCCCAAGAAATAGTTTTATATAATTTGGTGAAAAAACGCAATTTTTTCACCATCATTTATTAAGAAAAATTATTATTATTATTTTTATGATAGATAAGAAAAATCGAATGGAAAATTGATGAAACGTTAAGGTTCAGACGGGATTCTTTTTCCACTGGTCGAAAATGAAGTTTAATTCTCAAGGAGAAACGGCCAATACTTTTTTGTGGATATTATTTCAAAATTCCCATTTTACAATGATACCCAATGAAGAAAGTTCGACGTTAATTAATTTAATCAATTTAATTTATTTTAATTATTTTATTGATTATGTGAAGATTTCCACATTGTATGACAGATAAAAATGGACTCGGCTGGTTTTGGTCTGAAAGTCTCCCCCGTAAATTTTGATAAACCGAGATTTTATTTATTTTATGGGAAAAAATAAAATAAAAAAGTCAAAATTTTCTCCTGGAAAAACGATTTTTAGTATGATGATTGGGGATATTCTGATTTAAGTATTGAAGAAATACAATAAATTCTACAATTTCGTATTTAATCCTTACTGGAATCCGTATGAAATATAATATTCAGTAATTGGGAACTTTTCAAGGCTACAGGCTTACAGCTCGATAATATCAATTCGGTATACATCAAATCAATGTGCATGGTTTGTATTAAAAGTCCTTAGACTGTTACGGAAATAGTATTAAGAAGTCCATGAATTTTTCCACATAAAACAATCAATATATATAAGCAAATATTTATTGAGTGTGATTAAAATAATAACCGTTCAAAGATATTATTTACGACGCTTTCTTTAAAAATTTATTACAGTATTGAGCATATTAGTTTGATCACGTTATATATATTTTACTTTTGGTTTAAATTAAAGAAAAAGTCAATAAATACAAAAAATGTTCTAGTAGAAAACTAAAAAACTTTAATTAGCATATTATTCAAAACTTTTTGTGACCTCCATTTTATAGGGTTATGCAAGTTTATATTTCCATCTAATAAATATTATATAGCAAAACAAATTATAAAAAAAGTCGAGAAAAATTATAAAAATACATTTTATTATAGACACATTTGTATATAAAAGGTTCCCTTCTACTGGCCTTAAATGTTACGTAAGGCTGTTATGTAAATGTTGCATTTTTACAATTCCATTTTTTCTTCTTTTCGGCCGCAGGAATAAATGTACCTCCTGATTCAGACAATCTTGTCAAATTACTTACTGTATTTCGATTTAATTCAAATGTAGCAGCAATTTCCTGGATTTTATACCACCCTGATTGACCCATTATTTTTATGGCATTGAATGTTTCCATCGTGACTCTTTTCTCTGTTTGCGTTGCATAATTTTAAATAATTTAAAAATATTGACAAAAATTAAACAATCAGATTGATAAAACAAAGATTATTTATTCAATTTACAAAAATAATAGTAAGATAAAGATAATAAACAAACATGCCTCTAAACATATTATAATATTTATTAGATGCAAATATAAACTTGCATAACTCTGTTATACCCACAATACGACGCGGCATGTCATTTACCAGATTTGTTAATATCTTTTAATTTAGAATTCACTTTATTATGTCGAAAGTAGATGACAAGGATCTTATTAATAAGCTCGTTTCTACTTGTAAGTGATGGTTTTCAAAGCTTCTGCTAAATCACTCAAAGAATATCAATTGGGTTCATTTTAGGAAAACTGAGCAACAATGCTTATTAATAGATACAATATTATTGACATGTACGTGGTGTGGATAAAAAGTCCTTAGATTGGTACATAAATAAAAACGCTACTGAAACGAAACTTTGTAATTAGGACAAGTAAACTACATAGATAAATAAGTTCAATCACTTTCTATATAACCACCCGGCATTTTGTCTATCGATTTATCAAAGAAAAGAGACCATTTTCGAAGAACGTTGTAGTTTTTTCATTGAAAAAATCTTGAATTATTCGTATGAGATCATCTTTAGACTCAATTCTCTAACTTCACAGATACTACTTTAACTGCTAAAACAAGATAAAATCACTGGATCCAAATCAGGGCTGTAAGGTTGATGTGAAACCCGTACTAAGCCTTTTCCCGTATGACATTCACACTTAAGAGGGCTGTATGAACTAGAGCATTATCCATGAAGAGAAATAGGTCTTGATTCTTTGGCTTCCATTACAGCTTTTTCAAATCACTAAGCAGTGCACAGTAGTAATGAGAGTCGATGTTTCCTTGGACAAAGTGAATATTAATTACACCTTTTGATCAAAGCTTGTCAAACCAGGTGAAACAGTTAAATTTGAAAGCTATCAAAACCAAACAGTCCAGCTGAATCAATGTTTAATTGTTAAACCTGTAAAATAGACCAAAAAATATGACAAATTAATTTTTCTCCATGACAACACGCCACCACACACTTCTAAAGCAGTTAAAATTATGTTAAAAGTTATTATTAGGGAAGTACTCACCCACCCGCGTTTTCAGTAGATTTTGCCCCTTCAGATTTTCATCTGTTCCAGTCATTGTCACATTGACTTTGTTGAGCACTATTTTTGAATTGCTTGCCTTAAAACAAAAGTAATTTTATGATGGTATCCACAAATTAACTGAAAGATGGGAGATAATGCGACTTAACAAGCGCTATTTCTTTGAATAAATATTTTTTCAAGTATCTTTTGAAATTATCATACTTTTGTTATTTAAAAATCTGCATTATTTATTTGCACCCATAACAGAGTTAATAAATTTTGTGAAGATTTGTCTTAACTTTCAGACTACTGCATTTGGTGGTTTTTTTTTGGGTGCTCGTTATATTTAACTCATTTCACGTACATCATTTTATAAAATTATGTAAATTCCGTATTAAATTATATATTTTATTATTATTATTATTATTATTATTATTATTATTATTATTATTATTATTATTATTATTATTAAAAATTGAACAGTTTTGCATTTTTAATAACTTCTTTGACCATGGCATGTCATGTTATAATAAAAATATATGAATAAAGTTTTATCACAAATTATTTATTCGGAAAACCACGGGTAAAACCATACAGCAGAGGTTTTTCTTCATGAATTCTCAAATAGGTCTTTCAATAAAGACACGAAAGAAAGAAACTTTAAAAAGATTTTAAAAAGTCAAATAATATAGTGGGGGTTATAAAAATATGCTTTTGGCTCCACAAACCACAGAACTCGGAATTATGGGTAGACAACGTGGAGGCAAGCTACCCGAGTCAAAGTAAGATAGATCAAAGTAATGTTGATCTGAAAAGTTCAACTTTACTTATTTAATAAGAAATGCTTCCATTTTGCCATTGATTATTGTCAATGTTGAGCAGCTATCATTCTTGTATTGTTATGATATACATTGTCTCTGAGAACACATTTCGTGCAATGTGCATATCACATTCGCTTATAAGTACAGTTTTGTCTGGTGAGGGTTTGTTTTAATTTTGCTTTTTTTGTTTGATTGATTGATTAAAATAAACTGCATTAAGA
Source organism: Bipalium vagum (assembly GCA_037834085.1). Lineage (NCBI taxonomy): Eukaryota > Metazoa > Platyhelminthes > Tricladida > Geoplanidae > Bipalium > Bipalium vagum. Next base: position 4,760 of record JBBMKC010070187.1, on the reverse strand, counting down.
CTCGAGGAGGAAAGTAAATCTCAAACCACAGCAGTATTATTGAAATATCCAGACGGGGAAAACCGAAGTCAGTCATTCACCACTGAATCTACTCCATGAATCAAAATAGAGTTAATCATTATAATTAATGAAAAGCCAACCCCTCCAGGCTAAAAACAGGAAAATATGAAGGAGAAGTAAATAATGTCAAAGAATCACTTCAACGAGCCTAACAAACTTCATCAAAAAAACATTCTCGTCGTGGATGCACAATTTCATTCGCTTTATTTTTAAATATAAATAATTTTTATTTAATAAATAATAATTTTCCAAATAATATTTCCAAGATTCGATTATGAATGATATTTTTCGATTGGTTTAAATCGTGACAGATTTTATGAAAAATATTTAAAATTAATGATTTTTTTAATATTATTCTGTTCTTTTTTATTTTATTCTTTGGTAAATCTTTTGTTTAAATGAGTTCTTAAGATTGTTACATATGGAATGTGAACCTCAGAAGACTTGGTGTTTTTTGTGTGAAAATCATTAATTATGAATCGATATTAACATGTTCTTTTTCACGAAGCATTTTCCATTATCCCTTTTCTTTTGGGTCTCACAAAATTTTTTCATCAGGTCTTAAGCGCCTTTGGTGATAAATGAATACAGTTTAAGATATCTTCCAGATTGGACATCCGCTTAATGTCGTCTTATAAAAAGTAATTATTTTCACTAATCGGAAACTATTTCTTTAAAGATATTTGTTTGAACAGGAGAAAATTGAAATCTCTAAAGTCACACAAATAAATGTGACAATAATTACACAAACACCGTAATGATTAAATATCTATCTTCATTGATTAGTAGTTTCATGATGCCATCAATAATAAAGAATTCTTGGACTGTTAGTTGAAATATTTCCAGTTGGTTTTCGATGCCTTCTAAAAATCATAAATATCATATATGATAATAATCTGTAAGAGCTGAACAGTAATTAAAGGTAACTTAAATAATCCCGTCAAATTCCCAATTATTTTGCTATTCACTCATTGCTTTGTGATGACTGACGTAATCATGATCAGTCCATTCCAATACTTGTTTATCATTGATAGTTGAAGGACATTTTTGCTTGTATGTGTGTGTGTGTGTGTGAAATTTCTTTAAACAAGTGGTTTGAGTCATAAGATTTAAGCTAATTTAACCAGAAAATGAAAGAATGTGAAAGTACATCAAAAACATTTTACAATAAAAATACTCTCCTTTCGGTGCTATACACTTAGTCCACTGTTTCATCATTAATTCAATTTGAAGACTAAGGTGTAATTTCTTGCAAGCTTTTCAAGGTAATGTTGTCCAATTGCTATCACTGTGTCATTTGATTCAAAAATACCTGCTACGAAGAAATTATTTAAGGTATCGGAAGAAATAAAAGTCACGCTGAAAGACTTTTCCTGAAATAGAGCCTAAAGACTTTTCAGTAAACTATGGCCTGTGAAAGCTATCTTTTCTGTTTGAATAGCATCTTTAGAGTAATATCAATGGAGAATAACTTGACGAATCTGCTCTATATCACGGAACATTTTAAAGATTGTCTTCTAAATTATTAAACTTCATTCGGACTGAATATTTTTTGCTTAAAAAATCAACAATACTTTCCCCTCAACCTGATTTGACTTTAATAACAATTTTACTGGATTAAAAAGTATCGATACTTCAGTTCATAATGATAATGAGGAGGTGACAGTTTCCCTTACGATTTTGGAGAAGATTTTGTTTTTCTCACAGATAATAAGTCAAAATGACACAAATACGATACGTGAGGTTGTTAGTGCTACAATGTTCTTAATGTCTCAATTTCCAACATCTTATTTCAGTTTTATAATTGAATCTCGTTGTAGTTTGAACCGTTGAATAAAATTGTCTGAGAGAAGGACTGAATGGTTGCATTGCACATTTTTGTTACGAGATTGTGCAATGGTGGGGTGTATTACATAATTTCTTTTATCATCCCTACGTAAGCTTGGAAAGCTAAGCATTTGTGACCTGATATATATGAAACATAAGTAAACACGAAAGCGAGATGTCTAGGGTAACTACTTAAACTTCCGAAATGTAATAATTTATAATCCTTTAATATCACCACCAGATTGATTAATCTGACTTTGAAATAAGATGAAGGACAGTTAAGAAAACTACCATTATTAAAAGATAACCCAATCTTCACCTAGGTTAACTATTAGACAGGCAATCTATACCTATACCATCACCTATTGACCACATAGGGTGGACTAGTCCTCCCTATAAAACCGTCCTTCAAAAATCTTGTTCCAGTAATCTTCGAGAATTCAGGATTTCCATTCTTATCATAGAATCCCAACAAACTCAGTTGGGAATTAAAATAATGTCATAAACATTTGTTCACAATTTAAACAAAAAATCCAATAATATTTCATTGTTCAGATAATTAATTTTTACGAAACGATAACATTATAATATTAGATAATATTATTTTATAATATATTATGTATTTTCATTATAATAATCATTTGATATTGCATCTGGGCGCAGAGAAATGAAGGGCTGACATCGATTTCAAGAAAATATTGACAACTTATTTGTTTTAATTTTCTTCATTAAATCAATAATAAAAAATTAATGAAAATTTAATGAAAATTTAATATTTCCCAAATCGAAGAATTTTTTAACGTAGAATACATTTGGAGAATGGCTTCAAGGGGTCTTTTCCCTTTCTGTTTTCCATATATGTGGTCTGATATAAAGTTTCTTTACTTAAAGAGTATTATAAAATTATATGTTTACAAGAAATGATTATCAAAAAGACCATCCACAATGATAAGTTCCAAAATAACCTTGAACGTCTTCCTCTGATTTCGAATTGAGTAAATTAAGACTAAATAAAACAGAACCTTGGTAATTTTTAATTGTAAAATCTTATTTTATTTATATTTATAATAAAGAGGCTAAAATGTTTAAGTGGTAATGCAAACTTGACTACATGGCTTTCTGCTATCTTTTACAAATTGACATGTGATGAAATTATGCCGACCCTTTAAAACAAAAAGGAATGGTTCAAAAACCATTTTATTCAAATGAATAATGCTCGTCCACATGTTGGTAAAAACAATGTTTAAACGTTAAAGAGTTTTGGAACAGTATAATTCCAAACGGTCACTGTTAAGAACCAACCGGCTCAAGCAGTAATGATAGCGGAGTTTTTCATTCTTTAAATAAACAATGTCAAAAATTATGTGCAACAACTTGGATGAATCGTGCGCCGTGCTACAAGTCGAAATTTTGTCTGTCATAGACAGATACTAACTCTTCAGCATTAGATCTTCTACCATCAACAAAATTATTGGATCCAGAGGAGCGGCTGTAAATATTGAACATGAATGACTTCTTTTAATATTACATCATTGTTGATATATTTGAAAAATATAACCTTTTTTTTCGTATTTACTGTAAAAAAACAAATCCACTTTTTTATGGTTTGTAGGTAGTATGGAGTATGTATTACAGAATTTAATTAATATATTGATTAATGTATTCTAAAATATAATAAATTAATGTTAAAATTGAAGAGTATTTTCTAAAATTTATAATGATAGATTGAAATCCCGTAGTTTGATAAAATAAGTTTGTAAATTAAGGTTATTTATGTTATTAAAATGTCTTTTTTATTGATTTCAAACCGTTTGTTGCTAATAATAATAATAATACTGATTATTATTATTAAATAATAAAAGGATCCCCTTTCCCAATTTATATCTACGGTGAAAGAAAGCTAAAAATTGATGTCCTCAACACCAGGTAAACATATCTTAAACATGATAAATAAGATTTATTGAGAACATTGTGTGAAAAATTCGTTATTTTTCCCAAAAATATTGTTGTGGTATAATTAATAGATTAATTAATATCATAATTCAGCTTAATCACATATTGGGACTAATAATCTTCTTCGGAGACAATATTATGAAAAGTCGTCAAGTAAACGGGATTGACTGAGATTTCGAGATTCATGTCCTCAAACTTTGATTGACAAACGACGATTTGCAGGGGGCACAATTCAGCGATTTACCAAAAATAGAAGCAAATTAACAATTCTCAATAATAGAGAGGAAACGGTTGAAATGAGAATGATATTCCAGTGGAGAAAATTAAGAGGATTTTTAACAAAACAGTAACAAAAATCTTTCCCCTCTTTTTATTGTTTTAACTACACTAATTGAGATGTAAAATGTAATTGTCTTTGATATTCATTAAAACAAAGCAAAGCATTTTAAAATTTTTATGTTTGTTCCTCTTTAGTCGAAAACGAATCTTCATTAAATATTAATTTTTCAAACTTTTCCCATTTCATTTTTTCCTTTTGATTTTTGTTAATTCGGTAAGTTTAACATTGTTTAAATCAATTAATTTTGCCTTCTGTCTTGAAATCTTGAAACGAAATATGTTTAAATATATTTTCTAGGAAAAAAGTTTCAAAATTATTAATTGTAATGATTCTGTTTGTTTAGCTGAAGTAACGAATTAATAATGTTTATGTTACAGATTTTTGTTTCAAACCAAGTCGCGGTGATTTGGGAAAAATTTTGTTTTACTAAATCACATTTAAGTATTATTATTTATCATTTCAGGTAACAGAAATAAAATAATAGTAATAATCATTAATAAAATAAATTAACAATAATAATAATATAATAATAAAAATAAAATTAATAATAATAATATAATAATAAAAATAAAATTAATAA